>JAVHLV010000063.1:0-270422 GCA_036785495.1 Colletotrichum neosansevieriae | reverse complement strand
TCTAGCTAGAAAGCTTATTAAAGGTAAGGCTTTCTAGGACTTTCTAGACCTTTCTATCCACAGTATAGACAGTATTATTAATACTATAATATACTGTGTTATATTATATAGTATATTATTAAGTATTGTTATTTATTATATATTTTATAGGTCTTATTTATAAAGGGCTTTTAAGATATTTAAATAATATCTTATAGTAGGTTTAAATAAGTAGCTAGTAAAAACTACTACTAGTATAATAATAAGATTCTATTCTTCTTCTATATTAATAACTATATATTTATATATCTCCTTTTTAAAGAGATTAAGGTAAGATAGCTAATTAGTAAACTCTAACTATAATACTACCTTAAAGGAGAAAAGGATATTTAGTGGTTTCTAGGAATTAAGGTTATTTAAAACTAATATAGATATAAACTATAGCTTTTATAGTTACTTTTCTTTAAGAAGCTATTAAAACTTCTAGATAGTAAATTAATAAGTGACTATAAGACTCTAATAATATAAGAAGAACTTCTATCTTATAAAGAAGAGATAATAAAAGCTAATATTATAAGATATTAGTAAAAGATAGAATTACTACTATATATTATAGTAATAATAAGACCTAATATCTTATTTATAGTTAGCAAACTAGCCTATTTTAACTAAAACTCTAGACCTTATTACTAATATACTGCTAACTATATTATTTAATATCTTATATAAATAAAGAGACTATATCTAAAATATAAAGTCCTTAAAGGATTAACTAAAAGACTTAAAGTTATATTGGATACTAGTTTTACTAATAATATACTAGACTATAAAAGCTTCTAATTCTTTATAATAAAGCTATTTAGAGGGATAATATTATAGAGAGTAAATAAGCAAAATATAGTTACTATATTAACTATAGAAATAAAGCTTCTTACCCTCTTCTAAGTAGTAAAGGAGGAACTATTTATAAGTTAACTTAGTACTATTCTATAAGTTTTTCTCTTAAATAATAAACCACTTAAATTCACAAATTCTCTAGCTACTAATATATTAAAAGTTATAATCTAGTATAATAACCTATAAACTATAAGCCTTATTATAAAAGAGATATTCTAGCTATAAATAAAACTCTACTATATTAATATCTATAACTACTAGTTATAATAGGAGGTTATAGAAGGGTATATTAAGGTTATCTATACCCTTTTAGCTAAACTAATAGTTAATAGACTTATAAAAGCCTTCTTATAGTAGTCTTATAAAAGATTTATTACTTAGTTAGGCCTTATTAATAAGTTATAAATAATTATAGAGGCCTAGAAGAGAGAGGAGTTATAAGATATTAATAGTAATATTAAGCCTAGATTTAAGTAGGCCTAATACCTAACTTAAAGGGGTAACTCTATAGTTACTATACTAGTTAAATTAACCTACTAAAAACCTCACTAACTATAATACTAAACCTATATAAAAGGAAGGGTATTATATTAATATTTAAGCCTTTAAGTATATAGTTTACTAGAAACTTTACTTATATAAGATTATATCTTCTTTGCCTTCTTACTATTATATAATAACTTCTCCTTAGAAGTTAATAATACCCTTATAAGCTATACTAATAAGACCTTACTATTAATAGTAATACCTCCTTAAAATACTCTATAAGTAGTAATAAAGGGTAACAGAGAGTAGTAATCCCTCTTATTATAAATAAGTAATTTTATAAGATAAAATAGTTAAATTAAGCTAAGATAAATAACTATAAAAGAAATAATACCCTCTCTATATAATAATCCCTCTTACTAATAAGATGTTTAAGTTAGTACTACTTAAATAAGTCTATTATTACTAACTTTCTAGGTATAGCCTATAAAGCCTTAAATTAAATAAGAAAACTAAGTTATAATACTATAATTAAAAGCTAAGAGACTAAATACTTTATAATAACTTATAGATAATACTAAGAGATAATACTAAAAAAGGTATTATAAAATAGGTAAATAATAGAGTTATAAAGTTATTAGTAGATATATAGAATATTAGATAACTTTATATTAAATAGATATATTTAGATAACCTTAAATATACTAGATTTAAAGTGCTTTAGAGTTAATTAGCAAACTTAGCTAATTATACTAAATTATACTATATTATACTATATTATATTAAAACTAAAGAGATATATTAAAATTAACCTCTTAGTATATATAGTAATATACTAAATATATATAAAAGTAGCAGTAACTATAGTATAATAGTATAATATAGATATTAGCCACTTTTAGGTATAAATAATGCGTGGATCTATGCATAGAGATTTCTAGATAGCTACACACTTAATATATTATTATTCTAAACTCCATACTATACGATTTAATAAGCCCCTATACTCCAGATACATCTTATACCTCCTCTAGTATCTTAAATATTAGCACAACAAGGGTCCCACTATTACTCCCCTATGCAATTCCAGCCTACCCTAGTAATAGTGGGCTCCCGGCCATACTAATATATAAGATACTAGAGGAGGTGTTATTAAATTATATAGTATAGAGTGCAAAAATAATAATATATTAAGTGTGTAGCTATCTGGAAATCTCTGTGCATGGATCTACGTATTATTTATGCCTAAAAGTGGCTAATATCTATGTTATGCTATTGCGCTATAGTTACTGCTGCTTTTGCGCGCACTTAGCACGTTACTATATATACTAAGGGGTTAATTTAACACGCCTCTTTAGTTTTAATATAATATAGCATAATATAGCATAATTTAGTATAACTAGCTAAGTTTGCTAATTAACTCTAAAGCGCTTTAAATCTAGTATATTTAAGGTTATCTAAATATATTTATTTAATATAAAGTTATCTAATATTCTATATACTTATTAATAACTTTATAACTCTATTATTTACCTATCTTATAATACCTTTTTTAGTATTATCTCCTAATATTATCTATAGGTTATTATAAAGTATTTAGGCTCTTAGTTCTTAATTATAGTATTATAACTTAGTCTTCTTATTTAATTTAAGGCTTTATAGGCTATACTTAGAAAGTTAGTAATAATAAACTTATTTAAGTAGTAATAACTTAAGAATTTTATTAGTGAGAGGGATTATTATATAGAGGGGGTATTACTTCTTTTATAGTTATTAGTCTTAGCTTAATTTAACTACTTTATTTTATAGAATTGCTTGTTTATAGTAAGAGGGATTGCTACTCTCTATTACCTTTTATTACTTTTTATAGAGTATTTTAAAGAGGTATTACTATTAATAGTAAGGTTTTATTAGTGTGGCTTATAAGGGTATTATTAGCTTCTAAGGAGAAGTTATTATATAATAGTGAGAAGGCAAAAAAGACTTAATCTTATATAAGTAAAGTTCTTTATAAACTATATACTTAAAGGCTTAAATATTAGTATAATGCTCTCCCTTTTATATAGGTTTAGTGTTATAGTTAGTGAGGTATTTAGTAGGTTAATTTAACTAGTATAGTAACTATAGAGTTACCTCTTTAAGTTAGGTATTAGGCCTACTTAAATCTAGGCTTAATATTGCTATTAGCGTTTTATAACTCCTCTCTCTTTTAGGCCTCTATAATTATTTATAACTTATTAATAAGGCCTAACTAAGTAATAAATCTCTTATAAGATTATTATAGGAGGGCTTTTATAAGTCTATTAGCTATTAGTTTAGCTAAAGAGGTGTGGATAACCTTAATATACCTTTCTATAACCTCCTATTATAATTAATAGTTATAGATATTAATATAATAGAGTTTTATCTATAGCTAGAATATCTCTTTTATAATAAGGCTTATAGTTTATAGATTATTATACTAAATTATAACTTTTAGTATATTAGTAGCTATAAAACCTATAAATTTAGGTAGTTTATTATTTAAGAGAGAGACTTATAGAGTAGTAATAAGTTAATTTATAAATAGTTTCTCCTTTACTACTTAAAAGAGGGTGAGAAGTTCTGCCTCTATAGTTAATATAGTAACTATATTTTACTTATTTACCCTCTATAATATTATTCCTCTAAAGAGCTTTATTATAAAGGATTAGGAGCTTTTATAGTTTAGTATATTATTAGTGAAACTAGTATTTAATATAACTTTAAGTTTTTTAGTTAATCTCTTAGAAACTCTATATTCTAAATATAGTTTCTTTATTTATATAAGGTATTAAATAATATAGTTAGTAGTATATTAGTAATAAAGCCTAGGGTTTTAGTTAAAATAGGTAAGTTTGCTAACTATAAATAAGATATTAGGTCTTATTATTACTATAGTATATAGTAGTGATCTTACCTTTTACTAGTATTTTATAATATTAGCTTTTATTACCTCTTCTTTATAGAGCAGGAGTTCTTCTTATACTATTAAAGTTTTATAGTTTCTTATTAATTTACTATCTAGAAGTTTTAATAGCTTCTTAAAAAAGGATAACTATAAGAGCTATAGTTTATATTTATATTAATCTTAAATAACCTTAATTTCTAGAAATTACTAAATATCCTTTCCTTTTTTAAGGTAATATTATAGTTAGAGTTTACTAATTAGCTATCTTATCTTAATCTTTTTAGAAGGGGGATATATAAATATATAGTTATTAATATAGAAGAAGAATAGGATCTTACTATTATACTAGTAGTAGTTTTTACTAGCTACTTATTTAAACCTATTTGCTATAAGATCTGTTTCTAGGTGTTATTACTATAGGAGTAGTAAATAGTAAAGTTTATAGAGGGCTTTAAGTAACTTTAGAATATATTTGCTTTTTTAATACCCTAGTGCTATCTCTATATAGACTTCTTTATTAAGATTAGTATAAATAAAAGCGTTAACTGCATTATATTATAGGAGGTTTATATTAAACTAGTTTATAACTATAATAAAAGTTTTAAAGGATATACTAGCTAAGGTAGTAGCATAAATATCTCTTAGATTATAAGGCTATTAGTTTCCTCTAATAATAAGTCTTATTTTAACTTTAATAAGTTTTCTATATTTATCTAGCTTATAGATATATATCTAGTAGTAGCTAAGAACTTTATAACCTTATATTATTATACTAGTAACTTTAATCTATAAATTTAATAATTTATAACTATTTAGATATAATTTTTCAGCTTTTCTAAACTTATCCCCTAATAGATAACTAGCTAGTTAGCTATAAGATAAGGGTAATAATAGCAGATCTCTCTAGTAGGTTTCTTTTAGATACCTCTTTAATTTATTCTTAGTGGAATTATTTAACACTATTAGACTAAGTAAGAAGCCTCTAGCTTTAAGGCTTAATATCTAGTTATACTTCTTACTAGCTTTAGGTTAGCTAGACTATAAATATAGATAGAGGTTATCTTATTACTTAATTAATTTACTTAGCTTTATACTAGTTAGGAATACTATCTTATAGAAGGTTCTTAAATTAATCCTAAATTTCTTAGATTTAGCAGTAATAACCTCTCCCCTCTTTACCTTAAGATTCTCTATTACTTAGAAGAATAATAAAGATAGAGATTAAGGTAGAATAATAAGTTAGAACTAAACTTAGAAGTATTTAAACTTATCTTATAGCTAGAACTTAGTTAGTATATTAACCTTATTAGTTTCTATTAAATTAGTTAGAGGTAACTATTTAGCTTCTTTATTATTCTTAGTATTATTTAGGTTTAGTATCTATTATAGCTTTATTAACTTAATAATATTATTATAGTAGTTATATATTTCCTCTTAGGTTATCTCTTATAGGTTATTCTTCTACTTATTAATATTACTGCTAAATTTTATACTTTTATTAAACCTAATATTCCTTATAGTAATAACTTCTTACTTTACTAAATACTAAACTTAGTAGGAGTTTAATAAAGTATAGTTAATAAGATATCTAATTTAAGCTTTAGGGTTAAAGTACTAAAGGTAATTTTTATAAAGTTAAGCTTATATAGTTAAGGTAAATACTTTATAACTATATTATTATAGATAGGAGATATCTAGTATAGTAATATCCCTCTTTATAGACTAGTATAGAAGTTTATATAGAGTTTTCTAACCTCTTAACTATAATAGAGTGTAGTTATATATATAGATTACTACTATATAGATCTCTAGTTATAAATAAGGTGGGAGTTTTAATAATAAATAAAGATATCTAGCCTTTATCTTTATAACTGCTATAATTCTCTCTCCTCTTCTATTTTAAGCTTATATATTTAGTGCTAATAGATTAATTTAAATACCTATTATCTAGATAAGGCTCTCTATCTCTAGATACTTAAGGATTTTATTATTATATTTAAAAGCCTTAATTATAACTTTTAACTCCCTTTTAACTAAGTTAATAAATTAGGTAAATATTTTTATTAAAGTTCTAGTTAAGTAGTCTTTAAGGTAGTAGTTCTAGGTATAACTTAATAGTTAATCTATAAAGAGCAGGAGGGTTATAAAGCCTCTATATCCTTATTTAAATAAGTAAAAGTTTAGAGCTATTTATCTTCCTGGTATTAAGGTTATAATAGACTTTTTAGGCATTTATTATACTTATTAGATTATTTTCCTAAGGCTATATATATTACAGTTTACTATTATTAAGAGTATTCTGCTTTTTACTCTTATACTATATATTACTGCCTTAAGATAGTATATTATAGCCTCTTTTATATAGCTAGGTTAAGAGTGCTAGTTACTATAGGTACTCTTTCTTAGCTTTCTTCTTATTAAAGTAATATAAATATTATATTATAGAGGGATTAGGATAGTATTATTATAGAATACTATTTAAGGCTTTTTTAGTATATACTTAAGAATATATTAATTATAAATATTAAGTACTTTAGCTATAAATATACTATCTTATTATTAAAGGTAGTAGTTATCTAGTTTATTATTTTAGTAGATATCCTTTTTCTTTAAGTATCTATAGAATATAAGATTACTTACTATAGCACTATAGTAAATAGTATTAGAGAGGTATAGTATTACTAAATAACCTTTAGGTTTAATAATATTTACTATTATAGATCTATAATCTTTAATTAGTATTAGTTTAGATTCTATAAGGATAAAATCTTTATTATAGGTGCTATATAGGGTCTTAAAGTATTTAAGGTTATTTAGAATATAAACTATTAAGCCTAAATCTAAAAATATTAATTTAGATAACTTATAGATATAAGTTATAGTAAATACTACCTTCTTAATTTCTATCTTTTCTTTATATTACTTTAAGAGTTATTAATTCTTTATAAAGATCTTTAAATAGTTAATCTTATCTACTAATTCTCCTTTATATTGCTTCTTTATAAGGTTAGTAACTATCTTATTTAGAGTTTAGTTATTAGGTGCTTTATTAGTAAAGATATACTAGCACTTTAATAAGTAGTAAGGATCTATATATACTTAATACTTATTAACTCCCTTTTTATACTTATTCTATTAATTATTAAACTCTTTATTAGATTATCTCTTTTTTAACTTATTTTAAGGTTAAGGAGTTTTTACTAAATAGATTAGAAGGTTAGTTATTATTAGTTTAAAAGCTCTACCCTTTATAATATATAACTTTAAAGCTATAGTATTAACTATTTCTAGGACTTTACTTTATATACTTTTAATAAGATTATTAAGCTTTAGAGTTTTATTATTAGCCTCCTTTTTATAGGTTAACTTATATATTATAGTTTATAAAGAGAAAGAGGTTTAGTAGGTAGTATAAATAAAGTTATTAAACTACTCTGATTTCTTACTGCTCTCTACTATATTAATAGTTCTTAGTTTAGATATAGCTAACTTATACTTATTAACCTACTTAGTAGTATATTTCTAAGTTATAATCTTTTTTTTATAAAGAACTTAAAGAACTTCTATATAAACTATTCTTACTATTTTAAGTTACTAAGTATTATTAATTTTAGCTTTTATCTTTAGATAGATAATTATATCTATAATAAAGTTTTAAGATATAAAGTAGGTTAATTAGTACTTAGAGTTAACTATTTCTTAAATATAGTCTTTAAATTAAACTATAATCTTATATAAGTTCTTAATATTCTTTATCTTATCTTTATATATTAATAGCTATATTATATATATATATTAGTCTTATTTTATTAAGTTATTAAAGGATTATACTAGCTTAGATCCTATTAGTATTACTTATTCTAACTCTAGCTAGGCTATACTAAATACTAAAATAGATAATCCTCTTATTTTAGTATTCTAGGTATTAGCTACTAGAAAGTTAGCCTTTTAGAGGTAGTTTTAAAGCTTTAGCTTTCTTAGAATAGTATTTAGAATAGTATTAAGATCCTCCTTCTCTATATCTTCTAGGTTAATATACTCCTATAGTTCTATTACCTAGAGTTTATACTAGGTTTAATCCCACTATAGGAGCTAATTAGCTAAACTATTAAGTATAGATAAGGAGCTAGAAGCTATAGTAATATTAATAATAGAGAGTTTACTATAGACTTATATATTAATAATATAGGAGTAAATTTAATACTATAAATTTATTTAGATAGCTTTAATTAGTATTATATATAATATTTAAACTATTAATTATTAAATTATATAGTATAGAGTGTAAAAATAATAATATATTAAGTGTATAGCTATCTGGAAATCTCTATATATAGATCTATATATTATTTATGCCTAAAAGTGGCTAATGTTTGTGTTATGCTATTATGCTATAGTTGCTGCTGCTTTTGCGCGCACTTGGTGCGTCACTGTGTACGCCAAGGGGTCGATTTGACAGGTGTACAATAAAAAGGTGGACTTTTGGGCCTCAGGGGTCTTGATGTACACCTCCTCTGGGGTTTCAAATATTAGCGTGTGAATTGCCCCACGATACTATACCCAAACAGCGCAAGATTAGCGTGGTATTAGTACTTTCAAATCAGTGTAATTTATATAGTAGACTTAGATAGAGGGCCACGTTAAGGCTAACCTTATATAATTATGGCAGCAAGGTTGCTAGGTATATTAGTGGTTGTAGTGGGTGAAAGAAAACCACCCTCATTTTTCAGCGTTAGTAGGTGGGCTTCAGCTTTTATTTCAGAAGTCACTTTCCTTAGAATCCCTTAGAAATTGGGCGAAAATAATAGAGTTATGACTTAGGGAAAAAATCCGGTTGTTGGGGTGGGGACTAGTGGGGTAATTCACTGCGCTAACATTTGAAACCCCGGAGGAGGTGTACGAACTCTTGGTGGGGGAAGCACCGTTTGAGGATACCCCCGTCATGACCCTGACCTATCGACGTATCGCTCGGGGGGACGTCAAAGTCCCACCATCAATCAGCGCGGAGGCTAGGGATCTGATTCTGCGAGTAAGCATCCTCCAAAATCTCCTGCAGAGGAATGAGGTCCTGATATGTATTCAGTTACTTGTCATCGATCCCGACAAGAGATTATCTCTTAAGGAAGTCCAGGTCCATCCGTGGATCACCAAGCACTGTTGCAAGCGTGGCGAATCAGAAGCATCCCGAGAGGAACCGCCCTCGCCAGCAGCGGTCGTGAAACGATAAGTGGAGTGAGATCAACTCTCCGATGAGATGTGAAATGTGTGGTTGGATTTCAGGAGTATTTTCAAAGGCGTTCAGATCAGGGTCGGGAAGTCTAGCTGGGAGGCCGTCCTATATAATAGACTGGGGCTTGCTTGTTTTAGATACATTGAATTTCCTAGCATACCCTTATTTAGGGTTAGCAATTACCCGGCCCGCGGGTACCTATAGATACCTGCAAAATAGGTAGGTAGTTATAGGTAGTACCTATAGGTAGCAGATAATACCTATAGATACCTATAAGTTAAGTGGGTTTAGGTAATTAAGCTTATAGGTATAGTGTAAATATTATATCTATAGGTTTAGATAGCCTATAGGTAATTATATCTATAAATAATTTATATTTTTATTAGAGGTTATAGATATCTTTTATAGTAATTAGGCTAATTTATAGATATATTATAAATAACTAAAATTCTATTACTATTTTATTGTACTTTAATACCTCTTTTTACTCTTATATCTTAAACTACTTATTACTATAGAGCTTACTAGCTCTTAGAATAGCTTTAACTAAGTTAAGGTCTTTAAATATAATAGTAATATATTTAGTATAAATAGTAGTAAGATTAATCACTAAACTAATTAGTTTAATAAATAAATAAATTAGAGAGGGGAATAATTACTCTTAAAAATACTAAAAAGAAGACTCTCTAAAAACTCTTAGAAAGCTCTAATAGCTAACTTTGCCTAGTAAATATTACTACTATAGCTAATATTATTATAGATTTTCTAGTAAACCTGCTAAAAGGGAAGCTTAGAGATAATAAGATTAGTTAATTTCTAGTAGGTTCTAATCTTATAAAGGGCTTTAGCTAAAATAAGTTAGTTTATAGCTATCTTTTATAGTAATCTTAGCTTACTATTAGAGTGCTAATAGTGCTTTTTCTTCTAGATTTAGCCTAGAGTAAAAAACTAGCTAGAGAGAGACTTTCTAGCTAACTTTTTAGTAATCTTAGTAGTAGTCTTCTTAGTAGGAGTTTTCTTATTTATAGTAGGCTTCTTATTAGTAATAGTAGCTTTATACTATATTTTTATATATATAGAAGTTATAGCTTAAATAGAAATTAGTATAAATAATTACTATAATAATTAAAAGGATAAATTACCTATTTATAGTTATAGTAGTTATAAGATATAGGAGGAAAGTTAGTATAGTTAGGGAAAAGTAGGATTTATATTTAATAATAATTTTTATTAACTAGGTAGAAAGGAGCAAATATCTTTCTTTATTTAATAGAGGCTAATAGTATAAAGTATTAAGTTTCTAAAATCTACTATAAATTATATAAATATCCTAAAAATATAGGAGTAAGCTTATTAAATAGAGAATCTTCTAAATATATTACTAAAGGAATTATAGGTATTTTTATTTTTATATATTTAGGATAAAAGGAGGGAAAATATAGTAAAGAGCAAGCTAGCATATAGACTAACTATTATATATTTTAATCTTTTTTAATATTTTAAAGCTAAAAAAAACTTCTCTCTAAATAATAACTTACTAAGTATAATAACTATAATAAAAGCATAATTATAACTACTATAAGTAAAGTAATATTATAATTTTACTTATAAATTTAAGTAGCTAACTTTTATAAATTAGTAAGTTATATTAAAATATTCTTAGAATATAATTATAGTATATTCTATTTGTTTTTATAGTAATCCTTTATATTAATCTACTATAGGCTAGCTACTTAGATCTAGTATTAGAGTAAAGTATAAAGCAGAGTTAGATTATTCTAAGAATATAAATATTAAAAAGTCTTACTAACAAATTAATAATATAAATAAGGCTTAAAAGAAAGTTAATTATACTAAAAAGGCTCTTAGATAGTAAAAAACCTATAAGCTTAAAGCCTTTAAGGCTTTAAGTAAGTAAACTAATAGTTCTATAACTAAATATACTAAGCTAGAGGTTTAAAAGATCTAATAGATTAAAGCCTAATAGTAAGTATCTTTATCTCTTAATTAAGTATATACTAATATCTCTATAATATATTAAAGGGAACTTACCTAAACTAGCTTCTTGCTAGAATAGCTAGCCTAGCCTCCTCTAGCTGCTATAATATTATAGCTAAAAATAGAGATAAAGCTTAGAAAGATATCTCTATAGAGGAGATTAATAAAAATATCTAGATAAATCTAAATAATATTAAGGGTTTGCTTAATTTTAATATAGGTATTAATAAGAAAATACTTACTATTAATATTACTAAGCAATCTGCTATAATTATTAATAAGCTTATTAAGATATATAAATTACTATAATTAATTACTATAATTACTAATAAATATAGAAAAGCTATATCTAAGAGTACTACTTCTTCTATAATAACTGGAAAGTTATATTAGAGAGACTTTATATTAAAGTTAAGTACCTTATAAATAACCCTATCTTTATAGTAGCTATTATATATAAGTATAGCCTAATTTAACTAGGCTATAACTATCTAGTAGCTAGTAATATCTTTACTAAAGAGGAGATACTTCTTTAGTTTTTTCTTACTAAATACTAGTAGCTAAAGTGCCTCTCCTAAAAGAAGTAAAAATACCTAGTTTTTAACTCTTCTATTAAAAAGATTAAGATATAAATAATATACTATTATAGTAATCTTTTATATTTATACTAATTTAAATAGAAACTTTACCTTAGTATACTATCCTGCTCTTAAAATATATAGTATATTATATATTATAGCTAAGTATTACTATAGTTCCTCCTTTAAGCTATTAGTTAAGGCTATATTTACTAAAATTACTAGCTAGATAGTTTAGAGAGATATTTAGAAGCTTATAGGTCTATTCTAGTTTTAAAATAACTTTACTGCTCTTACTCAGATAGTTAACTTTCTATCTATAATAAATAGTTTATTCTTAGCTATTTTATAGCTAATTTTCTTTTTTCTTAAGCTTAAGCTTAAATAAAATAGTACTTCCTATAACTAGCTATAGGTTAGTAAGATTACTTAGAAGCTTACTTATTAACTTAACTTTTTGCTCTAAATAGTATAGCTATTTAGATTTAGTAATAATATTAGAAATAAAAAGTAAGTAATTATTATAATAATTATTTAAAGTAATTTAAGTAAACTAAACTAATCTAATACTCTATACTACTATCTTTTTTATTAATTTCTTTACTAAGTCTATATCCTTCTTTTATAAGATTATATACTTAGTATAAATTATATAGAGATTTATATCTATTAATATTAATATAATTTTATAGCAAAAAAGTAAGATATTTCTTATTTTTAAATATATTAATAAGAAATTACTTACTAATCTTATAGAAAGCCTTAATAGTTTATAATTAGAATTAAATCTAATAGCAGTTTTTAAGAGAGAGACTATAAGTTATTTCTTAAACTAATCTAGTAAATATACTTTATAGAATTAAAAAATTAGTTATCTTTTAGTATTTTTAAATCTTATAAAATATAGTTACTATACTTCTTAGTAAAAGCTTAAGATAATAATTATATTACTTACTACTAGGTTTCTATTTATAAACTTTCTAGTATTTTATAATCTAAACTAGCTTTTTCTAAGCTATTTTTAGTAGCTATTTTTAGACTACTTATAGTAGTTAACTAGTATCTATCTTTCTAGTAAACTTTATTATAAGATTCTATAATAGAAAGCATAGTAATTTAATCTTAGAACTACTAATATCTAGGCTAGCTTAGATAATAGTTATTATATAACTTATACTTCTTTATAGAGTTTCTAAAACCTCTTTAACTAGCTACTTTTAAGGCTTATTTAGATTATATCCTATCTTTAATAGAGGGTTCTAAATTAGTAATAAAAAGCTTTATATTCTTTCTAGAAAGCTTCTATTAAATATAGAGCTAGTTAATAAGCAAGGTATTAAAAGATAAATATAAGTAAAAAGAAAAAAAAGATAAGAAGTCTAAATCTAACTAAATTTATAAAATAAATAAATTAGTTAGAAACCCTAAAATAGCTACTTATATAATTATACTTTATCTTTTATTTATATTTACTTTATAGTAATCTATAAATTTTCTCTCCTTTAGTATCCTTTATTACTCTATTATTTATAATAATAAGTTCTCTTAGATTAAACCCTTATAAACTAAACTCTTTTAGATTAAAAGCTTCTAAACTACTAGATACTACTTAGCCTATAATAACTTATATAATAACTTATTTTCCTTCTACTAGCTTATAGCTATAATTAAAAATTATTATTTTTATTCTTAAAACCACTTAACTTTTTCTTACCTTTTAGAAAACTCTATTATAATATCTTAAATAGGTTTAACTTAGAAAATATATATTATAGTTAATAGCTTTTAAATTAAAGTAAAAAGTAATTATAAAATTATTCTAGACTCTCTCTTATAGAACTCCTTATTAGATATAGTTTTATTAAAGCTATAATTTAATCTTAGAAGAGCTAAAATTACTCTATAAATATTATTAATAATCTTTTACTTATTCTATAATTAAAAACTCTAGTATAAATACTATATAATAATATTTTAACTTAAAAGTATATCTTTATACTTAGTATAATAGTAATAATATAATAGCTATAAGTTAGTTAATATATTTATAGTAATCTTTTATAGTAATCTAGATTTAAAAGGCTTATAATATATCTACTTTAAACTAATAAATATTAGTTTACTTTATTATTAGTGCTAACCTTTCTCTTAATTTTATTATAAACCTTACTTTTAAGAACTTTTATTTATATTTTAATCCCCTTTACTACTTATTATCTTAATAAATCCTCTAAAAATAGGTAGCTAAAGAAGCCTTATAGATCTAATAAACTACTCTTTAGTTAATTTCTCTTACTACTAATATCTCTCTTATAATTAATATCTAGAGTACTTCTAGCTTAAAATACTCTCTACTTAGTATTCTTTATTATTTTATTAATTAGTAATAGAGGTTATAATAAGTGCTTCTTAGTGCTATTAATATAACTAATAGATATATAGTAATTAAGCAAGCTAAAGCTTTATTAAATCTTCTTAAAGAAATATACTAAAAGATATATAAAACTATTAACTTTTAGACTATTTTAGTAGATAATATAAGTTTCTTTAAGCTTAAAGTTTTAGCTTAAAAACTTATAAAAGATTTAATATCTCTAGTCTAGCTAATATATTATATTTACTATTTAGCTTATATCTTTAATCTAATTATTAGAGCTATTTTTAAGGCTTTTTAGATCTCTATAATAGATATATCTATAAAGTCTTAGCTATTAACTACTTACTTAAAAGATAAAGAGAACTCTGAGAATAATAACCTATTTAGCTTAGATAGCTAAGATCTAGATACTAGAGATAATATATCTTTTAGTCTATTTAGAGATATTATTTAAAAAGTAAGTATAAATATTTAGAAATTATCTATATATTAATAGTTATCTAGATTTAGTCTTTAACTATTTTCCTAAAGCTATTTAGTAAAAGGATATAAAAGTTTCTTAACTTCTAGAAATCTATCTAGAAAAATTAGTAACTATTATATCTACTTTATAATATTAAGATAAGATAGAACTCTACTATACTTATATATATTTATATAAGAGAGCTTAAGATAATAATTTTAGCTTAGATTAAAAAGCACTCTCTTTATATCTAGTTTACTTTTATTAAGGCTAATTAAAAAGCTTTTAATATTTTACTTAATATTACTAGCCCCTTTTTACTTTTTACTAACCTTCTTAGCTAGTTAAATAACCTTACTCCTAGCTATATTTTTACTTTATTATAAGTTATAATAGTCCACTTAGATCTTTATACTACTATATTAAAGGAAAAAGTATTATATAAAGATTATACCTAGATAATAGTTTTTTAGATAGCTACTAAGAATAGATAAAATAAGCTATATAAGTATATTAAGAAGCTTATTAATAAGAAGTCTTTTAAGGTATATAGTATTATTATATTACTTATCTCTAAACCTAGAACCTTAATTATAAATATATATAATATATAATTCCACTTTATAAACTTTTTTAAGAATTTACCCTCTTCTACTATATTCTAGACTTAAGTATAATAAGACTTTATTAAGATTTATACTAAGTAATACTATAAAGATATAAAGTGCTATAATATTAGTAACTAAGCTATAACTTAGAGATTATAGTATATATTATATAGTTTACTATTATATAGTTTAAAAAAAAAGGTATTTATAGTAATCTAATATAGTAATTAATTATACTAACTAGTTATAAGAGAAGCTATAAATATCTTAAAAAGCTTAAAATATTTATAATAACTTTTTAATACTAGTATATAATATTAATAATATATTAGTTTTATAGCTAATATAACTAGTTATATATCCTATAGAAACTATATAGTAATTTTAGATTTACTTAGAAAATAGTAATCTAAGATTCTATAGTATTTATTAAATAGCCTAAGACTTCTTATCTATTTAACTAATATCTATCCCTCTTAAATACTTATTTAGCCTTACTTACTATATCTACTATTACTCTCACTTTAACCTCTTAGCTAATACTATCTTTAATACTCTTACTATTAAAATTAATTAATATAATAAGGCTTAGCTCTCTTAAAAAACACTTAAAGAGATCTCTAATAATATTAATATTACTAATACCTTTAAGGAGTAGTAATATATTATTAGAAAGGTTTTTAATTACTCTTCTCTTTTAGAAAAGGATAATATTAAGAAGTATCTTATAATCTTTAATAATATATTAAACCTCTCTATTATTATTAAGAAAGATAGTAATAATATAGCTAGTATTTAAGCTATTTCTAAAAATAAGAATATTATAGAAAGCTTTAAAAATAAGCTATTACTCCCTTTATCTAGCACTTAGTAGCTAAGATTTTTAAGCTAATTATTCTAACTAAGCTACTTACTTATACCTCCTATATTCTAATAAATACCTTACTTATCTATAAGCTACTCTTTTAAATTAATATAATAAAAGCAGAGAAAAACTACTATATTAGTAATTATAAGCTTTTTATTTAATAGTAAATAAATATCTATTACTTCTACTTCTATCTTAAATAAAGTTAAATTTCTTAAGTTAATATCTTATAATACTATAAGTATTCTAATATAGTTATAGTAATTATTTATAATAATCTTACTTATAAGTCTAAATCTTTATATTTACTAAAACCTATTTATTATATATATTTTTCTATAAATAGTACTATATAGTATTAACCTATAGGTAGTACTATCTATAAGCTTAACTACCTATAGGTAGTTAAAGTGGGTACTACCTATAGGTAGTTTGGGCCTACCCAAACTACCTATAGGTAGTTTTGGGTACTACCTATATGGGTACCCGTGGGTAGTTAGCAAGCCTACCCTTATTCATATCGCGTCTATCGGGTTTCCAGCAGACTTACATAGTACGAACCTCACACTGAGGCAGATTGGACGGCTAACACACTTCCCACTGACAGCACCAAGCTCGGCATCTCCATACCCGGATTTCTCGCCCGCGATGGCCTCACAGCTAGTCGTGGGCACCCCCCGCGGGTCTCTAACGGCCTTTTATTCTCTATGCACAGCCTCCCACAAACTCCTTCCCCCCCACTATCCGGCCCTCGGGAAGGGGGCCACGTTCAGCTACTGCCGCTCTCCAACAGGCCCTCCGAGATGAGGTTAATGTCAGCCCGATTAGAGGTTCTGGAACGTGCGGTTGGAGTTGGTGTCAAATTGATAGGTCACCGGAAGGGACGAATTGGCAACAACAAGCGGGGCCCGCAAATCATCTTTTGCCGATTTGACAGGAAGCTCCCTATTCGCCGACAACGGAGGTAAGGCCGCCTCGCATGTTGCCTTCATCCGCGCAGACAATCCAATCCACCTAGGATTCCTTTCCTACCGTTTGCCTACCGCTCGCCGCACGATATCTGTAATCGAATCGAAGAGCTGCACCACCCATGCGACGGAAAGACAATGGCGCCGAATAACCAGGACTACGTTGTCGACGACGAGATCCTCGCATTCTTCTCCAAATCATCGGTGCGTCGTGAGACGTGCGACCTACTGGCTAAGGAGCTTGTCGGTGGCGACCGAGTCGTTCCTGTAGCTGTACAAGGAGCCTGCTCCTATACTGTTTACGCCGGGCACGACCTCGAACATGTCGTTCAATTCCGCCTCAAGTCTCTTGGAATCAAGCTTGAGACTGCAGCTCTCGCTCGACAGATCTTTGGTTCTCTTGTGCCTGAAGTATCATTTCGACAACAGCTCGGCCAAGACTCAACCGTGGCAGCACGAGAGCCTCTGCTTGTCTATGTCATGAATCGAATGAGAGGAATCACCCGCCTGGACTTTGTACTCTCATATGGGTTTCCGGAAAACTCAACCGAGAACAAGGTTCGCCGTAAGAACCTGATCCAAGATGTCGCAGGGTTTGCGCCGGCATATCTCTGTTGTGAACCACGCTAATCCGGTTCTTAATAACAGGTTTTTTGCTCAATCGTGGAAGTCGCCGCAAAAGATTGATCAGGCGCGTCGTCTTTCGATGCTTGGTACGTTTGAGAGGGAGCTGCACGTCTTGCTTGCCGCCCTGCCCAGGTTTGACAAGATAATCCGCGCTACACTGGCATCTCTGCCGAGAGTCCTGTCTCTTCCCATGGTACTTGTGCACAAGGATTTTGGCGACAGCAACATTATAGTGCAACATGGGTCTAGTCATCTCGTAGGCGTCGTCGATTGGGCCGAGGCGGAGGTTGCCCCCTTCGGCACAAACCTACACTCCCTGCAAAGCCTAGTAAGCAAGCTACACCTCAAGCATGGCTGGATACATTACGAGGACTATGGCGACCTGATGCACTCGTTCTGGGAGAAGTTCGACGGCGAGGTTGGCGGATTGAGCTACGAGACTACCAAGGCTATTAAGGCGGCAAGAGTTCTAGGTTTGCTACGGTCCTGTGGCTTCACAAGCCGGCTCACAAACAGAGCCGAGCCCTCGCCGATCAAGGATGACGATGTTGGAAGGTATAACATAATGATACTCGAGGGGTTGCTTCTGAAGCCAGCTACTCGATTTGATGGGCTGGACGAAATATGAGCCGAGGCCCTGACTTAGCTACAGGACAACCGGCCAGGAATGTAGTGAAAACAAGCGGCCGAGTCATATCAAGCCAGCCTCATCCAGAGCGGCTCGGAGATCTTCAACGTTATCCAGCTTGGGAAGAGGTTTGCCTGCATTGAACAATTTGTGGTTCCCTGACGTCATATTTGAGTGTGTCTTGTTATTCTGGCACACTCGGGGAGTTCCGTCTGATGATTTAAACGTCCATCCAGTGGTACGGGTCGGCTGGCAGTTCTTGACGAGACCGGTGTCCAGCATTATGGTACCTTGGTCGAGGATAAGCTCAGTCTGCTCAGACATACCACGATTGTGATCGGTGCCGTCTTCAAGGACTTGAAGACCAATGAGTTCGACAGGTTTGCTGGCAGTGATGTAACGAGAGAACTCTACAAGGAAGTCCTCGTCGACGTTGCTCAATTCCGGAAGGGGTACATCTTGGAACTTCGTAGGCACGGAGACCAGCGTTGGTGAGCATGAAGATGTGGGCCATGAACCGAGGATACATCCAGTTCCTTGAAGCTGGTGGTCTTTGCCCAGCGCATCCGAGGGTTCCAGAAGTTCGTTCCGATTATGACGGTATCGTCCAGGATTTGGAAGTGCCCATGAATAAGATGGATGCCGAATGCCGTGTGAGCGTGATGGTGAACGAAGAGAGCTGCGAGATTCTCAATGTGTCTGTCCGCGACGTGAGGCTGGGCTTCATCATCCTGAAGGCTGTTGTAACTGAAGGAGATGTGAGTTGAGCAAGACATTGACTGGAAAAAATGTGAGCGTACAGTGCTCGACTCTCTTGAAAGTCGAGGGTGTTTAGAGTCTGGTGAAGCGATGGAATTGGGGCGACGGGTGTCATTGAAGCTGCCATCGTGTCTAGAGGGATGCTGGTGAGGAAATGATGCAAGATTCTCAACAGATCTGTCTAATGTTCTCGGGATTTCGTTCAACACTGGGGATCAATGAGGAAACCCCCCTTTATACGACGCCTCGGGACCTGGCCTGAGACTTGCCAAAAGGCCTCACTTAACTTGTCTACGACCGCCTTCATAGCGAGCACTTGTGCCTCCTTCGTCTACGCGCATGCTGGCTAATGTGCCAGTGCGCTACCATCATCCACAACTCGTAGCGACTGCCAATGACTGATGGCAAGTACGATAGATACGACTAAGGAGCTCACGAAGTCGCATCCGCTCGAGCATGGTGATGAAGAGATATGTGATATCACTTGCATTCGGTCGTTGTAATGATGTGCACAGGATAATGCACAAGCTGAGCGGACGCTGGGTAAAATGCACATTCGACCGACTTGGGGTGTCCCGGCCCCAACTAGCAGGCCGAGTGGCGAGCCTCATGTGACTGATGCTGACCAACCTCGAGTTGCAGGCATCCTGATGTTGTATAGCGGATGCAGGCTGGCTCAAATGGGTCAAGAGGGGGTTTTGGCACGGTGTTCGATGCTTGACATCTTCGAGTAGGCAGCCGTCAGCTACGTATTCCAGTTTTTTTGTAACGGCAGGCCGACCCGTACACAAGAAATCGAGGGGTGGGATAAAGCCTCTACGATATACTCAAAGCGAATAGTTTCCGCAGGACACGTATGGGAGAGTCAATAAACCTGCCGTTAGCTTCTATATATATATCTACTCAATTTAGTCCAGGAGACGTTTTCCATACGTAAACAATGTCGCTCCCCTTGACATATACTAATGCAAACTTGAAGTTCAATTCCACAGCGACGATGAGCCTGGGAGAAGCTGCTTGCAGGAGCTAGCGTCTAATAGATTCATGGCGCCGGGAGCCAAAATTTCTGAATATTCATTCGTCCCATCCACGACAACCCGAACAGCATCTAACCTAAAGCACTATAAACTGAGACCTCAGGACGTTTTTCAGAATGCCCTTGTTCGAGATGGTTTTCAACTCAAGTGAAAACAGCAAGATAGTGAGAATGCAATGTTGTTATTTCATGCATAACTACTTGACGGCTTTTTCTATGGATGCTTGCCCAGCATCACTTCATGCCAGAACGGAGAGAATAAGACTCCGGGACAAAGTCATCACATGCCCGTGACAGGTATGAAAGCGAGAACCGGGCCGGGTGCTAACCAAATTGACTCCCGGAATTGCGTCTTATCAGCCGCCTGGGCCAATTGGAGCAGATGCCAAGAGCTACTGATGTGATTATATAGGAAGCCCTACCGTCTGTAGCCCGTCACACATACTGTAGGTACGGTCTTATACCTCCACCTGGATTCTAGTGTTGACATAGATGCTCATTGGCCTACATTTAAGGCC
Organism: Colletotrichum neosansevieriae; assembly: GCA_036785495.1. Taxonomy (NCBI): domain Eukaryota; kingdom Fungi; phylum Ascomycota; class Sordariomycetes; order Glomerellales; family Glomerellaceae; genus Colletotrichum; species Colletotrichum neosansevieriae. Next base: position 249,473 of record JAVHLV010000063.1, on the reverse strand, counting down.
ATGTACTTCTAGGCCAAAAATAGTATGAAGAACATTCTTAAAACTAGAGATTATGCTATATAATAAATATTAGTAAATATCTTGCCATCGACTACCTTTGTGACCCTTGTGGCTACTTTTTAAATCGTTACCTAGGCTAGTTAATATGTTAAAAACTAACATTTAGAATACTAGTGGAGGTATATTTTGAAGGCGGTTAAATATCCAATCGCATCGCCTGGTGAGGAGGTCGGATCGGCAACGAACCTGGCTAGAAGGCAAAGATGTGGTATCTCTCAATACTCGCATTTTTGACACATTCGGAGGCGCAATGCATAATGTACTCGCAATCAACCTTCTCGCTTGTCTTGCCGTTATCCACTTCAGTCTGGACAGCACTCTAATATTCGACAGTGGCAGCTTTGACCGAAGCGAAAATGAATAGTCTCTAACGTGGATGCTCAACGACCAGGCGCACATGAGTTCTGCTATGAATGCGGAGCAGACCACAAGCTCATCTTGCTAGAGGACAACCGCATACACTACGAAGACCGCCGGTTCCATCCGGACAATCTTGAAGACCCGGAAGATTTCGAACCACAGGGTCTCGTCGATCTGATGAGGTCTCGGAAGACATTCTGCATGCGAAGAAGGCGTGGGACAATCGAAACCTTGCGTCTGCCAAGCCCTGCATGAGGTTTTCTTTTGTTTTCCTTGTCGCGAAGTAAGGAAAGGGGAGTCTTAATTTCTTGCATTTTAGCCAAAGTTGTTACCGGAGACGTCTGGTCGTTTTACTGGGAAAGATGACACCTGAATCGCGACTTCGCCAAAAGACGCAGAACCCTGTGGGAAAACGACGAATGGAAGTTTTGACATTATAATCTTCGATTGCCGAGGTCAAATCTACGCCAAAGTTTGTGTGGTGGTAGAGGTAGTTCTGATCTACATATGTACAAAAAGATTTGCAACCGGATTAATAAAATTCCCGTTCAAAATCATTTCATGCTACGATTCCCGACCTACCCAAGCCCAATGGCGCCAACAGGGAGCAATGCCGCCCGCCGACCGTCCGCCGACCCTTCAATTCGTGTGTTCTTGACATACCCAGAAGTAAGCACCTTACGCCCCCATTCTCCATTCTTTACGAACGTCTAACGTTTCACCAAGGCGCGAGAGACATTTTGCCTACGCGGCCGTCAACTCTGCGATGCGTCGCTCAATCTCGGGGACCTGGCGGAGGAGAACGTCGAGGTCCTCCTTCTCGTCCTCGAGCTTGAGACGGCGCTCGGCGTCGAGCTTGGTGAAGACGTAGTTGCCCTGGCCGTCGAACTGGAGGATGCGGCTGTGGTACTTCCACAGGCTGCGGCGATGGCTGACGGTCATGAGGGTGATGCCGAGGGCCTTTGCGTTGTCGTACATGACCTTCTCCGTGTCGAGGGTGACGCTGCTGGTGCACTCGTCGAGGATGGCGTATCGGGGACGGTGGTAAAAGAGGCGGGCCATGGCGACGCGCTGCTGGAGGCCTCCCGAGAGGACGTCGCGCCACTCGGCCTCGGCGTCCCAGCCCGAGTCGTATAGCTCGGGGAGGTGCTCGAGGCCGAGGAGGGAGAGGATGGAGAGCAGATCGGCGTCGGTGACGCCCTTGGCGCGCATCTGACGAAGGGAGTCCGGGTACGTTATTTGTTGGCGGAGGGAGCCGCGGGAGAGGTAGGGACGCTGGGGAATGTAGAAGATGTCGGAGAAGGGAGGCTTGTAGACGGTGCCGCCGTAGACGGGCCAGAGGCCGCCGAGAATGCGGAAGAGGGAGGATTTGCCGCAGCCGTTGGGGCCGAAGACGAGGAGGTGGTCGCCCTGCTTGAGCGAGAAGGAGAGGGCGCGGACGAGGACATCGCCGTTGGGGGAGATGATGGGGCTGGCGGGGTTAGTCGATGCTTGCTAACCAAGTCTGGGAAGGAAAGGGTGAGTGAGGTGAACTTACACGTTGATGAACTCAATGTCCTTGCTCTCGACGACGGTGCCGCGGCCCTTCAGAATGGCCTCGTTGTCCTCGGTGCCGGAGCTGGAGACGAGCTTCTTCTGGAAACGGCCGGCACGGATGTCGTTCATGGTCTCGAGGAGGGAGTCGACACGCGAGGTGTAGCCAGCCAACTCCATGATCTCACGGTAGGAGAACATGATGCGACCAAAGGCATCGGAAGCCGAGAGCAGCATGCGACGGTTGGTGACGAAGCTCTCAGTGCGGTCGCCCATGTTCATGGAGATGTGGCCGGGCATCTTGACGAAGACGGGCACTGAGCAGAGGAGCAGGCCGAGTGCGCCCCAGAAGTACTTGATGACGAAGTCCTCCATGAAGCCGTGGTAGAAGCGGCGACGGAGGATGTAATTTACGTGCTTGATGAGGGTGAAGTAGCCCTTGTCGAGTGTGTCCTTCTCAGCTTCGTGGCCGTGGTAGAGGGCGACTTCTTCGGAGTGATCGATCAGGCGGGAGTGCTGGAAACGGAACTCTCCCTCAAGACGGGCCTCGTCGGCGACATACTTGCCGAAGGGCGGTGTCAGGGCGCGCATGACGTTGGCGGAGAGCTGGACGAGGAGGGCCATGGAGACGACGCCTTCGCCACCGACGCTACGGGATAGCGAATGTGTGTAAATTGTCTGGCGAGAGATTAGCAACCGAGGAGGCGCAGAGAAGAAAGCATACCGCATACCATGTCCAGAATTGGCTTGGCCAGGTTACTGTACAGCTCGGCCAAACTGTTGGAGAACTTGGCAACATCGACCGCAATCAACTGGTCGGGGTTGTTTATCCTGTCGTCGAGGGCGGAGATGCCGTAAAAGGTCAATTTGGAGAGGTACTTGTCGTGGATGTGCTGCGTCAACCGTGTACGGTACTTGAGCGACAACTCAGCTTGGTGGTAGGATAACTGCGTTTTGTCAGTAAAGGGAGGTCGACATAGTCAGTCCCGGACATACCATTGAGTTCGTGAACGTCGCCGGTATCGCAATAAGCATCCACCACAGGATGCGCATCAAGAACTCCCTTCCGTTTCCCTTGACCAAACTCTTGACAATCGCACCATCCATCGCCGCGACCTTCAAACTGATCAACGTCCGGACGACTAAAAAAAACGAGTGACTGATGAGCAGCCGCGCCTCTTTACTCCTCCATCCCGGTATGACGATCTTCAACAGGCGCAGCAATGACCGGAAGAATTCGCGGTTCAGCTCGACCTTCTTCCGCTTCTTGGTCACGTCCTCGTCGGAGACGGCCTGTAACGGAGCGCGGGACTCGCGGGCGGCGGCGTCCCGTACCGTCGCGGCCTTTTGTTCGGAGATGGCATGGCGGATGCGGTTCGCGAGGGCGACGAAGAGTGTAATCCACACGGCGCGCGAGATGCGCGTCCGGTTCGAGAGGTACAGCTGGGTCAGCTGGGCGATGAGATTGCGGATCGTGCGGTCGCCGGGAGGACTGATGAGGGAAACTTTGGATTGGGCGGCCATCGTGGGCGAGCTGCGGCCCCCGCGAGAGGGGCGGGAGGCGATGGAGAGATGATTTTCTTTCGAATTGTCTTGGGTTTGTCCGGTGGAAAAGGATTCGAAGAGACGGAAGTGTTCGCGGACCGGGTCGTGGAGAGAGACCGACGAGGGCGCTCTCGGCTACGTCACCAGCAACAGCTTGGGGGGAATTGGAACCTCAGCAGCGCATTCGTCGACAGTACCGATCAATGTTCGAACGGCTAGGATTATCGCAGAAAATCGCAGGCGAGAGATGAGTTGTAAGAAAATGGGCCGTCAGCAGCAAAAAAAGGGATGTTATTGACAACGGCGTGCCGTAAGGAAACATGGCTGGTCACAGGCTCTCTTCGGACGAGGCGCTGGGGCCGGCGCTGGGGCTTCTTCTCCAGCGGAAGTTAAGGTGAAGGTACCTGGCCCTGCCTTTGTTTAGGAACTGGTTCGCCTATCCCTCGGCCCCGGAATGGCAGTGCCACAGTGGACACCTTCGGTGCTGAAGGGGCGGGATCCAAAGAAAGCGGGTGCTCTGATTGGCGAACCCCGGAAAATGGTGCTGAGGCCCCGTTCCCATGTGAATCGGATGCCGGTTGCATGTGATTTGGTAGGGGCAGGTTATGTAAGCGGCATCGCAGTAAGTCGAGCAGCCTGAGGCGCAAAGCTGTTGCTGTGGCTGAGGCATGTTGAAGACACATCATCAGCCACACCGCGGGGCAGCCATCGAAAGCCATTTGATTTTATTTTTCTTCAGTCCCTCCCTCCCATCAGCAGCAGTGAAGCCAGTGACTCCAAAGCCAACTCAAGTCGAACAACTTCTACCATCCTTGCAAATCACCAAGCGCAAGCCCAGCAACACCGCGAAAATGTCTGACGACAACATTTCCATCTACGACGAGATCGAAATCGAGGACATGACCTTTGACGAGGACATGCAAATCTACCACTACCCCTGCCCGTGTGGCGACAAGTTCCAGATTGCGCTTGCCGACTTGCGCGACGACGAGGATATCGCCGTATGTCCGAGCTGCAGCCTTATGATTCGCGTCATCTTCGATAAGGTAAGAGTCTTACCAAATCCAACCGCAGAAAATGGGAGAGAGAGGGAGAGAGAGAGAGAGAATACTAACGGTGCCGCGCAGGATGACCTGCCCAAGGACCCCGAGGACGATCCGGAACCGGCTGTCGAGGAGGCTTCCGCCCAGGTTCCCGTCGCTGCTTAGGATTCCAGTACCTGCGCAAGCTTTGCGGGGGTGATGTGAAGATGAAAGACGAAAATTCGGGAAGACGACAGAGATGAGCCGCTCTCCCGTATCACGACACAAGCACGAGTACAATGAGGCCGCCGAATCCACGTCCTCCCGGCATGCCTTTGACAAGCCCCTGACCGGGTGGTTCACCTGGCCCCGTCTCTGCGATACAAAGCTGGGGTGCGACGGCGCACGTGCGTTACTCCCCGTACGCCACGGCCCCTTTTTCCGTGCGGAAAGGAGAGATTACGCCGGGATTGAGACGGCCAAGTATGGCCAGAGCGCACGCGAGGCCGTCGCTGGCTGTCCCAATATCGTAGAAGAGAACTTGGTGCAATCGGGATGATATACCCAAAAAGCATGAACCGAAGACTGCGGTGGCCCGGACTTACTAAGGTTAGGTTTAGTCGAGGATGAGAATAATGCAGTCTAGAAGAACCCCACGACAGACAAGACCGCCAAGTTCAAAGACGGGACGCTGTTGCCTGTCTGAGGGGCATCATGTGTGGGAAAGTCGGCGGGATGGGCGAGTCGTCTGGAAAATACAACTTGAATCCAAGGGATACAAGCTTCGCGGGCCCCAAACAAACAATAAAGTGGTTTAAGTTGGTATTCTATTAATGAGTAGCACTAAAGCTACTATGATTAAATCATTAACCATCATATGCAGAGGTTATCATCCAACGCCAATGCCCATGTTCTCCAAGCCGTTAAAATCATTCATCGTACATGTTTCCGTAAAAGGTTCTTGTGAAAAAGAAGACGTTGAAATCCCGCTTCGCTCTTCTCTTTTTCCTTCGTTAAGCATGATCATGTCCCGCCGTGATGGTTTCTTCAACCCTTCTAGAAGAGGAAGAGGCTGGCGATACCAAAAGCGACGAGGCCGGCGGCGGAACCCTTGAGAGAGACCTTGTCGGCGGCGGCGGTGGGCACGGTGACGGGGCCGGTGGAGGTCGCGTTGGGAGTCGACGTGTAGAAGGTCTCAGTCTGAGTGGAGGTGGCCAGGGTGGCTGTTGCGCATGGGTTAGTATGCACTATACTTCGCAATTGTGGAAAGAGAACGGTAAGGGGCAAAAACTCACTGTTGATGGGGTCGGTTAAAGTGGGAAGCGTCACGACGGGGTCGGAGACGGAGGTGACGGACGGGAACGGGACGGGGGGCACCTCAATGGTGGTGGTGGTGACGCCGCTGGTGACCGTCTCGGTGCCGGCAGACACAGTAACGGTGGTGCTGGGCTCCGGCTCGGCAGAGTCCGAGGGTGGCACGGTGACCGTCGTCTCGGGAACGCTGGCGGTCACGGTGACTGAAGGAGTGGGCTCAGGGAAGACGGGGAGAGCGATGGTGGTGGTGATGCCCTCGGAGATGACGATTGAGGTGATTTGGGCAGCGGCGAGGCCAGCAGCAGCGAGGACGGCGAAGGAACGCATTTTGCAGGTGTTCTCGGATAAAGGGGTGAGAGAGAACGAAAGCCTTGGATAATAGTTGTTGTTTGGTATTCGGAGGGAGGCTTGTTATTGGAAGTTGAAGAATGGATGTTGATTATGGTGGGATGAGACGTAAGAGTGAAGATAGACTCGATCTGGCCGATAGTGGACGGGGGAGATATATACTACTGGATTTTGGGAGCCAAGGTCGTCGAGATGTGTGACGATGGACATACGACTGACTACGTACGGTTGGCAACATTGTGCGAGTCGGTGACAGCAGTGACGCCAAGTATGGCGATTTCTTTGCACGACATCATCTTGGACGAGGGGTGACGGCAGCCCGGGCTTGGTTGGGTGGTGGGAGTGGGAATGGGGGAAAACTTGCGGTACTGCTGTACACTACCATGTAAAGCGAAGGTTGGGCGGCCGGGGGGTTGGTGGTTGTGGTGGGTATGCGCATGCAGGGCCCGGCGAAGCAGGGCAGCAGGATCGTTTGCTCAGTCAGAAAGACCTTCTAGTGCCTTTTGCCACCCACTTAGGTAATTACACTTTCTCACGCAAATTTAACCCATATTATATACTCTACTATATATAATATACTTTAAATAATACCTAAAAAGCTACTACTGCCTTCTATACTTCTATATTTATAAAAAGTATTATTAATCTAAATAGCTTTATAGTATATAGATTTTAAGAATCTTAGAAGTTAATATAAGATATATAATAATAAAGCTAGTTTAGTAATAATATACTATAAACTAACTTAGACTTAGTAAAACTTTAGTAATCTCTATTAAGATAAAAAACACCTTATATATTTAAAATATTATTATAAAAGCTATAGATATTAAATTTAGTGAGCAAATTAATCTAGAAATAACTATCCTTATCTATAAGAAGTAAGTTAGTATATTTCTAAGCTAAGTCTAGAACTTATTATATAAACTAATAGTCTAAGTATACTTTATAATTTACCTTTTATAACTTTACTATATAAATACTAACTATAATAGCTTTAAGAATAGTTAAGGTTTTAATATATTAAAGAAAGTATTCTATAAAATCTACTATAAAGTAAAGTAAAAAATATATAGAAACTATACTTATTTAAGATTCTCCTAGAATATAGCAATCTACTATAAATACTTTATAAAAGTTTAGGGTATTATTAATATATAGAATAAGGCTAGTAGGCAGCCTTATTAGTAATAAGGAGATAAGGGTAGTGATACTAAGCTATAAAGGAAGCCAGGTTAATGCATAAAGTTTCCAAAATATACACTTGAAATAACACGTACCTCTCGAAGGAGGGTCAGAAAGACCTTGGTCAATCAATGGTGATGTGATGTGAGCGAGTGAGTGAGCCTGGGAGGCCTTCCTGGTGCTTGGTTCTGGGCTGGCCGCGAGCAGGGGTGGGGAGAGGTGGGAGGAGCCGAGGGGAAACGAAACAGGGTTGCGGTTCATCAGTCGCATTGGGCCGGGGTCGCCATCTGGGAGTGGGAGGAGACGGGACCTGGTGGGTTTCTTTCTGGCCGGACGGAGGAAACCGACGGGGCAGAAGAGAAGGCTGGGATATGCCGTGTTGAGTCGTGATGGGACGCTGGGGTTTGCTCGGTGGCTGGAGATGGCTTCACTTGCAGCTCCAGCGTCGTCTATGCAGTTTTACCCTTTTTTTTTTTTTTTTTTGCCTTTGACCAAACTCGACAAATGATGAACACAGCCGCATCTCCCCCACCATCTCGTTTTGTTCTTCTTTTATCTGGTCGTTTCATGTTACTGCCATCCCATCTCATTGGCAGATTCGACGCAAATCGGCGTATTCTGGTGATTAAGTTCTGACGAACACACCTTTCACCCATTGTTTGACTTAATCGACCAGCAGACAAACTGACACTTCTGTCCGGACGGACCAAGAGTGACGCCTGCCAATGGTGCCCCCTCTGCCGAACTCCCGCGAACCCGCAGAGTCTCACAAGAGCCCATATCGTCATTTCGGGTCCAGCATAGATTAGTGAGAGTGACGACGGAGAAAGCAAGAAAACAAACCGCCGCGCAAACAGAAGCAGGATGGGCCGAGTTGCTGGTTTTCCCTCCCATCGCTAAGATTCGATGGTCGCACACAGTCCGACGGGGGGTCCCAGCCTGAGCCAGAGCTGGCCGCACTCGCGACCAAAAAGCTGGCGATACCCGATGTTGTGCTCTGTTGCGTCATACCCTGACGACGGCCAGCAAACAAATATTGAAGACGCCGCGGGGAGATGTGCCTGGATTGGTCGGTCCGTTGCATGGCATTCCCCCCTCCCCATGGATCACATCATGTAGTGCCAGGGGTTTCACGGAGCGCGAAAGCCAATTCGATGGATGAAGCTCATGCTCGAGATTGACTGGATGAACTGGGAGAAGAGAGAGAGAGAGGCAGGGACAGGGGCCTTCGACAGCTAGTCGACCAGGGTCCCATGATACTCCCATCCAAGTTTTGCCCACCCCAGACCCTGACAGTTCTTTTGATTTCCCCTCATCCAGTCATCCCGTCGAATTTTCCTGTTCTTTTTGCCGTCACCCCAGCCACTCCCACCGGAGGACTCCGCAGCGGGCACACACCAGCCACCTCGGACCTGACGTCTCCGCGCGCGCAACGACCCCCCAGCTTCTCAAGCCGCCAGAGTTTCTGGTGTGTTTCCACGAATTGGGATCTCGGGAGGCCGCCTTGGACTGGCCCCTTTTTGACAGGCCTCATTCTGCTTCTCTCCTGTCTTGCTTCGACAGTGCCCGGTCTTTTGAAGTTGAATGGTGGTACCCATGTCGACGACTGTAGTTGAGCTTGAGACACAGGAATGCTGGAGAAGATTTGAAGGAGCAATACCGAGACAAGTACTTCATAGACTGACTTTCTAGAAGATGCTGAGAACATTGACCTGCCAAGTTCCCGCCAAGCCCGGTGCTAACGGTACATGTTTAACCTCACTGCTGAGGAACTAGCGCAGAACAGACTGCACCGTAACGACAAACACTTCGACATTGATATCTATCTCTTATCTTGTCTCATCCTTTTTTTATTCTTCCACTTTCGCCCGGACAATGGAGAACTTCCACAACGTCCAAAGCCGCATCTCCAGGCTCTCACGATGACTCCACATTCGCGAACAAAAAGTTCGGCGCGCCCGGAACCGCACCCTCGGCGTTGGGCGGGAGGTTCTCCACCACGGCCCCGGTGACGAGATCCGTGCCCTTCTTGCTGCCCTCCTCGACCGCCAAGATGGTCACCTCGACAAGGTTGGCGCTGCGCTTGAGGCCGTCGACCATATCTACCAGCACGGCCTTCTCGTCGAACGCCAGCTTGCGCTCGAGGACCGCGTTGGCGGGCTCGCCCACCTGTAAACGTCTCTTGAGACCCTGCACGAAGGGCATCGCCTTCTTCATCTCGCCCATCTTGGAGATCTTGCCGTTGAGCGCCTTGTCGTCGACCGACTTGGTCTCGGGGTTCCACATCTCCTTGAGGAGGTCGATGTAGGCCTGCTGCCACTGCGGGAAGCGCTCGCTCATGAAGACGGTGAGCTTCTTGGGCTTCTTGGGATCGAACGAAGTCTCCTTGCCCTTGGCCTTCTTCTTGAGCTGGAGGGACTCGGCCGAGTTGACGTTGGAGGCGGTGACGGAGATGTACTTTCTCGCGGCCGTGAGGGCGGCGTCCGTCTCGGGGATCTCGGGGAAGGTGGCCTGCTGGATGGAAGTGGGCTTGCCGAGGATCTCAATCCATACGGACTCCGCCCAGTGAGGCGCGACAACGGCGATGAGGAGACACTGGAGCTCGATGTAGCGGATAACGAGGTCGTGATGCATCTTGACGGACGCACTGCTCTCGCGGTAGAAGGACAGGGCGTTGTTGAAACTACGGACTGTGTTAGCTTGTTTCGTGAACACGTCTTGCCTAGGACCTACTCGTAGAATGCGGCCTTCAGCGCCAGCTTGTAGGAGGTATCGTCTATTCCGCATTAGATGATGCAACTCGATCTCGATGCAGGGACACTTACTGTAATGTTGGACGGCCTCCTTCGCGATGACGTTCATCTCGTTGTTGAAGACCTTGTCGAAGAAGTTGTACTCGCCCGTGCGCAGCTCGCTCTTGTTCTTGACAGCATCCTCACACCATTCTCTGAGGGTGTAGAGACGCAGAATGGCCTGGTTAGCGACGTCCTCCTCGAAATTGCTGTCGCCGTTGGTGTCACCAGCATCAGCAAGACCGATACGAGCAGCATCGGCACCGAACTTGCGAGCGACATCCTGCAGGGTCATGAAGTTGCCGGTAGACTTGCTCATCTTCTCGCCGTTCAGCATCAAGTGGCCGTTGGTGCGGATACCTCTGGGCCAGTACTCAGGGGTGAACATGGCGAGATGGATGTAGAGGAAGAAGGTCAAGTGGTTACCAATCAGGTCCTTTCCAGAGCTGCGGAGATCAAGTGGGTAGAAGTACTCGAAAGAGCGGCGCATGCTCTCCAGAGTCTCCTTGGGGATCTTGCACTTGGCGAGGAGCTTGTCGTCGAGATCACGGCGGCAGAAGACGTAGTCCCAGACCTCATCGATCATCTGCTCGGCTCCGATGTTGCCGGTGCCCTTTTCTCTGCCGAAGATGTCCTTGTGCAGGTAGGGAGCAATAGTGTAGTAGGCCATGTAGATGGTACTGTCACTAAGAGACTCGACGAGGAACTGAGGATCCCAAGGAAGCTTGGATCCGAGACCGTAGGATCTCGCGCAAGCCCACTGGTTGAGCCAGTTGAGGACACCCTGGAAGGCGTTCTTGGTCTCGTGGCTGAAAGTGTTGAGACCCTTTCCGTCGCTGTTCTCAACCCAGTCGAGGGCCGTCTTTTTCCAGGACTCTTCTCCGTAGTCGAGGTACCACTGATCCATGAGCGCAACAATACAGTCGTCGGCGGAGCGACTGACGACCTTGCGCTCGGGCTCGGAGTAGGCAAAGGCGAGACCTTGGTCGATCAAGGACTGGCGGACCTTGGGCTTGGCAGCCTCGACGGACTCGCCCTTGAACTCGCCAATCTTCATCTTACCCTTGTAGTAGCCCTCGGAGTAGGCGGTCTCCTTGGCCTTGTCAAGCTGGACGGTGTCCTTGGGGGAGGCAATCTTGAGCTGCTCGACCAGGGTCTTGGCGATCATGTCGCCAGAGGGAGTGTCGATAATGGGGATGATCTCAAGTTCGGCCCACTCCTGCTCGATGCCGTAGTAAGCAGCCTTCTTGCGGAGATCCATGGTCATGACCCAATCGGCGGGACTGTCGGAGGGGACGGAGGTAACGACACCGGTACCCTTGGTCGGCAGGATAGACTCCATGGGAAGGACGCGGACACCGGCCTCGTGAACGGAGAAAGGAGCGTGGACGCGGGTACCAATCAGGGCAGATCCGTCGATATCTGCGGTCTGGTCAACGACACCCTCCTGGAGGAAGAGACCCTGGTAGGCCATGTTGCGAGCAGCGCGAACGGTCATGATGTAGTAGTCCTTTTCGGAAGCCTTGAAGACACCGTAAGTAATCTTGGGAGACACAAAGACGGCGTTCTGGCCGTACATCGTCTCAGGACGGAGAGTGGCGGGAACGAGGAAGACATTGGCGTCGGCGGGCAGCTTAGCCTTGAGAGCCTCCTCAGCCTTGGGAGCCCACTCGAGGACCTTCATCTTGAGGCCGGTGTACTCCTGAGCACCAACACCCTCACCCTCAGCACGGTCGTGGTCCATGCAGGGCTGGCCGTCCTTGATAGAGTAAATGGTATATCTCTTTCCAAACTTGATCTTGTTCAGCTCCTTGAGGCGGATCATCTGCCAGCGGACGAAGGCGTCGAAGTACGGGTTTGCGTCGGTGGTGATGAAGGATCTCCTCCAGTCTTTCAGGGTCAGTCTTGTGCAGTTCACGACTGGAAGGTGTACATACCTATCCTGAAACCCAGGCTGGTAAGATCCTCCTGAGCGAGAGGAGGGAAGAAGGTCAACCAGTAGGAAGCATCGGCAAAGAGATGAATCTCTTGCCTTGGGATGCCCATGGCCTCCATGATCTGGAATTGGTACTTGGCCTTGACAGTCTTGGCATTGGCCTTACTCTTCTTGGTCGAAAACTTGGTGATGTCCTCGCGGGCCTCCTTGGGGTCGGCGGGCTTGTTGTCGACAATGACCTCCTCCTCCTTGTATCCCTCAAAGTCGCGGCCGAACCATTCGACCTCGTTCTTGAGCTTATCGGCGACGGCCTTGATGGGCATACCGGTCGCGTGCCATCCCATGGGGAAAAGCGCACGCTTGCCTTGCATGCGGGCGACCTAAAGTTTGGTCAGCTTCGACTCTCGCAACATTCAAGCCATGTGAGAATCGTCTTACACCAGCGCTGAACTCGACCTTGGACACTGAGAACAAGTGACCGGCGTGCAGACGGCCGTTCATGTAGGGGAAGGCCATGCATCCCATCCTGTGCAGTGTCAACATGCATTCCCATAAACAATCATCGTTCCTCTCTTTCATACCATTTGGGCTGTTGCTTGCGAAGCTCCTCGGCGGAGATGGAGTGCAGGGGCACCTCCTTGGTGGAGGGGGCATCGACCTCGAAGATCTTCTCCTCCGCCCACTTCTGCTGGTACTTCTTCTCGAGAGAGATGAGGAAATCGCGCTTCTCGGTTCCCTTGAGCTCCTTGGTCTTGGAGACTTGAAGAGCCTCGAGGGCCTTGGCGGCTTCGGTAGCCATGATTGCGGGGTGATTTGCTCGTTCGAGGCAATTCAGGAACTCGCCAAGGGACGAACCGAGTCGATCCAATGGGAGGGAAGGGTTCTTAAGGACCGAGTATGACTCCGGTATCGAGACTGATGGGAGTCACTTGCTTGGTGGCGTGCTGTGTTCGTTCCGGGGAAATCGGTCGCAAGACTTGAGTCACAACCGGCGACCAGATTTCGTCGCAGCTCCGATTGTTTTTTTCGAGGCTGAGTGTGCCCCGCGATTTAGTGACTTGCGGTAATGGCGGGGTACTGTCGGGCCACTCGTCACTGGCCAGTCGCTGTTGGAGCGCTGTGGTCCGTTTCAATCGGTCCCTTAAGTGGTACGTACCGCCGGTCTCTCCGTAGTCATTGTGGCTGATATGGGCTGCTTGTGGCGTCAATCGACCATTCCTTAGATGTGGCTCAGCCGGCCACCAACAGCTTCCCCGGTCGAGGATCCAGCCGGCGCATCGTCGAGATCGACCAGTCGTACAAGAATTCGACTATCGACAATTGAGCCATCAGCCCGCTCTCCCTGCCTCCCAACAACAACAACCATGCTACCGACGCTTTCAAGGCGCATAGCCGAGACAGCCAGCCGCCGCTTCGACGTTTTTAGCAACCCATACCGGGCGAAAAAAGTCTGGCCTCCCGACTTCACGGGCCTCTCCCAGCAAGCGCAGCTCCGGTTCGAGAAGAAATACAAGCGACGCCTGGCACTGGTGTACGCACGACCAAGATGGGACAAGGCTATTAAGTTGCTTCAGCTTGCCACTGTCACTGGTTGGTGTGGAACTGCTTGAATTACTTGGGTCGTCTCTCTAACGAGATCAGGTTTCCTCGGCTGGACTTTTCTCTTCTCTGAATTCGAGTTTTGGGGCAAGCAATACCGCCCTTCGGAAGAGGTATGTTCTTCTACTCGCCCGTCTGAGGCACGCCGGACGCTGACTCCCCCGCCAGGTCCGAAAGCACTTCCGTAACCTCTTCGGCACCATCGACGCCGAGAAACGATACGAGCGTCGCAAAGACGCGCCCGAGCCATCCTCCGCCGAGTCTCCCAAATAAGCCTGACGTAGGCGTATGTATTGGAAGGAGTTTTTGACGTTTTGAATACCCGGCACAAAAGCCCATGTACAACATCATCCTCCAAATATAATGGTATCCCCCTCCAACGGTAGTATACATCTACCGTCCATGCCAGACAAAATTTCCTCCCATGCCCAAACCGCCACCAAGACCTGCGCCCCTTCCCTCGTTGACAGGTCGCTTGGCCACGGTACCCTGCGCCCTGACACCAGATACAATTCGGTCGAGGTTCGTCTCGATGACTACGCCTCCCACGATCATCTCGCCCAGCGTCGCATGTAATGACTCGAAGTTGAAGATGAGGTCCAGCTCGCACACGTTCTCGAACAGTTTGTCCAGGGCCTCGACGTAGACTTGGATCAGATCGATCAGGGCAAGGGGCGACTCGGTGGACGTGGAGATGACGATGAAGTAAAGCGTCGCGTAATTGCGGTACGTGACGAGGGATGGGACATCGTTCTGCTCCTCGGACGAGGAGTGGGAAGTGCCGGAGGCAGCAAGGAGGGGCGGCAAGGGGAGGAAGTTGCAGGAGCCGGCCGGTCGATTCGAGACGAGGGTGAAGATTTCAGAAATCAGGCGCTGTTGCATACTCGTTTCCTGCGACGATGTCTGTCAGTTTACTGTGGCTTTGCGACTCGCCCAATCTCGAGCTTGTCTGTTCGTACCAGCTGAGTGTAGAACTTGGTCAGCCGAGGCTGGCCCTGGCCGTTGAAGACCAGAAAAGCGTTGATCATTGTGTTCCAGGTCAACTGCGCATCCCGTCCTTGCGATGTTGCGAGGGTTCTCTCGCGGTTGGGTGTGGCCGTTAACGCTCCGGCGACGAACAGCTTGACGGTCTTTGGTGGGGTGCGTTGCCCGCCTTAATAGGTACCTTACCTACCCTGCAAATCCAGTCCCGGTCCCAACTGTGCCTCCCAAAAACCGAAGGTGCGTCGCGGTACCCGGCACATGACCTTCTGACGTAATCAACTCTCTCGCCCGGCCCGCTCCCGTCCCAAGCTCTACTGCCACAGTTAGCACCACCCGTAGTACCATAAGGAACTACATACTTAGGTAACTATATACACTAAGTAGAGAATATAAGTAACTTCACTTATATATATATATCTATAATAAATTAGTAGCATAACTAGTAAAGATCCACTAGCATAAATTTATTATTTAGATATTTTACTAGGTATAAGCTACTAGGTAAATAAGCTACTAGGTATTTAATAATAGTTTATAAACCTTAATATCCTTCTTAGTATTATAAGATAACTACTAGAACTACTAATAATAACCTTATTTAACTAGCTAACTATACTCTATTTACCTTATTACTAATTATCCCCTCTCTTAATAAACCTTAATTTAGTATATTATCTATATCCTTAAGAGCTAGATAATTTTTAAGGTTCTATTAGAATTATCCTAACTATAAGATACTATAAAAGGTCTCTAATAGTAATATTATCTAAGTCTAAGCTATTCTTAATAAAACTAATACCTTTATTAACTATAAAGATAGAATATAAGAAAAGACTATAGAAGATAATATTCTTATTAAATAGCTTAAATTAGCTAGAAATCTAAATTAAGTACTCTCTAGTTTTAAAGTTTACTTTAATATAAATAAGCCTAATTAAATCTCTCTATATATCCTATTATAGATATATAAAAGAGTAAGTAGTAAAGCTATATCTATTATAATATAGCTATCTAGCCTTTTCCTAACTATATCTTTACTTCTAGCTTTTATTACTTAAATCTTAAGAACTAACTTTCTATATTACTTTTATACTTAATATAGTAACTACCCCCTATCTATATTCTAATATTAAGTATTACTACTATTTAAAAATAGCTCTTTAGGACTAATAGATATCCTCTAAAACACTATACTATATAATACCTAAGATCTAGAAACTAATTATTAAGATCTATATAATAATAAAGAGAAACCTTATAAATATAATAAGAATTAGTATTATTACTATAATAAACTATTAACTAGTAATACTCCTACTTATAATACTCTATAAGGATTACTATTTAATAATATATAGATTATACTCCTTAATATAGTTATTACCTAAATAGTATAAACTATTTTAGCTACTCTAGAAGTATATAACTAAAGCTAATAATAGTTACTAGCTTCTAATAATAGTGCTAGTTTTAATATTATTAAAGCTAAGAAAGTAGGCTACTTTAACTCTATAGCTAGAGATCTATCTAAATATAGTATTATATCTAGCACTAAGCATACTATATATACTAATATATATATCTTTACTAACTATTTAAAGCACTTAGTAACTACTTATAGAGAGATTATAGTTAAGGAAATTTAGTTATCTTACTTATTAAGTATAGCTCTTATATAGTATATTATTAAATTAATAGATCTTAAATATATAGGCCTCTTAGTAGGTTTAGTTAACACTATTATTAACTATTTAAGATAATACTTTAAGCAAAACTCTTTAGATATATTAAGAAGCTTCTATTCTAGAAGACTTACTCTATAGTACCTATTAGGAGGTAAATTCTCTATCTAACTATTTATTTAAACTATAATTTATAATATATATAATATAGAAATTATAGATCTAGCTATATAGCTTAAAGTAATTTTTAAGGCTTTTAATAGTAATATCTAGGCCTAACTATAGAAGTCTATATCTACTACTATACTAGCCTAGTTTTTTAAATAAGTTAATAAATAAGAAAGCATCCTTATATATATAGCTAAAGACTATTACTCTAAATATCTATAATAATCTTACTTACTATTAATAAATAATACTAAATAACTACTTATTATCTCTGTCTAAGCCTTCTATATAGAAGGGTATATAGGTAATAGGCTAGTGCCTCCTTATTCTAATAGATAACCTGAATTTAATATCTATTAAGACTATAGAAGACTAACTAACTATAATATATAAAGCTATAGTAATAGTTATTAAGGCCCCTATTAAGGCTATAGAAATAATTATAATTAAGCCTAGCTATATAGATAAACCTTATAGAACTATATCTATCTTAGTTAGTATTAATAAATAAGATAATACCCTCAGTTTTAGGTATAATCTAACCAGAATTAATAGAATTAAAGCTATCTAACTCTATAAGGTTCTACTATAGGAAATCAAAACACTACTTTATCTACTATAAATAACTCCCTATAATCTAATAATAGGTATAAGAACTTTAATAATTAATATCTTAGGTAACTAGCTATAATATACTTAGCTAATAAAGATATATAAGAATAAGACTATAATATATAGTAATATTCTATATAGTACTATAATATAGACCCTAGGGAAATAGATTACTAATATAGTAACTCTAAGTATACTTCTATAAAACAGATAGAACTATAATATAACTATAATAACTAAGATAATATACCTATATATAACTATAATCCAGTTTTATATAATAATATTATAGATATAGCATACTTCTATACAGCCACACTAGATATCTATTCTTATAAAAAATACAGCTAATAATTCCTATTTAGAAATAAACTCTTCTACTACCTCTAAGAAGAATATAGTATACCACTATACTATATTAAAGATAATAATAAAACAGAGATAGTCTAGAACAGTTAGTTAACTATACTAACCTTTAACTATAGTTATATAACTAATATATAGACTAACCCTAAGCTAATTTTAAGCTTAAAAAACTATAATCTAATAATACTATATAACTAATAAAGAACCTACTAGCTACTCATAACGCTTTAAATAAAGCAGAAACAAAAATACTAATTAATATTTTTAATATAGATATAGCTATAGATATAGATATAGGATTTAAAGCTTATAAAACTATATACTTATAAATTAATATAATAACTTTATTAAAGAATAAAGCAAAGAAAGAAGTTTATAGTAACACTAGTTATAGTTACTTACTAATTAATTATAAATAGCTATAATAATACTAACTATAGCTTAAAATAAAGAAATAAGTATAACTACTTATTATCTAAGAAATCAGTTTAAACTACTATAAAAGTATTTAATATATTATTTTTCCCTTCTACCTCTGAGATATAGCTAACAGCTAGTCTATATATACCTATTTTTAACATAAAATATCCCTAGTATCTAATTTATAAACAAAAATACTAATTAGCTTAGATATCCTCTACTATAAGAAATTTAATTTATAGCTATCTAAGTCTATAGTATTTATTAATTTATACTAAGTTACTATCCCTATCTAATACTAGTAAAGAACTAAACTATCCATAAAAGCTCTAGTCTAATTAGCTACTATAGTTATACTATTACTATATTTATTATAACTCTTAAGTATAATATATTATATATAAAACACTATAGAAGACTTACTATTTAAACCCATACTATTAAATTGTTTTAAATTATATACTATAATTATAGATATAACTATAAACTATATTATTATAGTTAATAATTCTAATAAACTAATCTTTATCCTATATAAGATAAAGATCAGCACTTTCTTATTTATTAATAAAAAGGCCTACTACTAGAAAGCAATAAATTAAACACTAGAACTAGCAGTAACTATAATAACTAACACACTAACTAGTATATTTTATAATTAATTATCTAGCTTATAACCTATTAAGGCACTAAACACCTTTACTATAAAGCTATATCCTAAAAATATCACTATCTATAATATTAATAGCTAAGCTAACTCTTTTCTACTACTACTAGATAAGTATATTAATATCTTTAAAGATAAGAGTTTTATAAACTTACTATAGAATTAATAGCTATAAGTACTCCTATACTCTAGTTAGAAAGATAAGTTACTAAAGATAAGAAAGATCTATAACCTTAGAATAGTAGAATATAAAATAGTCTAAGATACTATTAGCAAACTATATTAATAAGATAAAATCTATAGAATAGTTAAATAAGTTTCCTTCTTATTTCTAGTTTTTATAGTTTAGAGAGATATTAGCAGAAAATAAAAAGGCTATATAGTTATTAATATTAAAGTACTTAATAAGATCACTCTACTTAATAGCTACCTAATTTATTTATAAGAGGATATATTTACTATAGTAAAAGATAAGAAATATATCACTATTATAGATATAAGTGCTTTTTACTACTAATAGTAACTATATCCTAAATCTAAGGGTGTATTTATAGTTATAATCTCTAATAGATAATATAGTTTTAAATATACTATTATAGATTATAAAAATAGTAATACCTATATATAATAATAGATAGATGTTTTATTTAAGGATATAGATATCTAATCCTACTATAATAATATTATGCTTAGATTAGATATACTAAAAGAATACTTAATAGATCTATAAACTATATTTAACTAACTCTATAAATATAATATTAGTATTAAACTAGCTAAGACTTTTATTATATTTCCTAATATTATAGTTCTTAGTTAATAAGTTAATACTTTTAGGCTATTAATATCTATAGAGAAGTTAGATATACTATAATATATTAAATACCTAGCTATATTATATAACTTAGAAATATTTATTAGTTTTACTAGCTACCTCTAATATAATATCTCTTACTATATATAAATTATAGAACTCTTAGAGATAAGAAAGATAGAGCTTCTTAAATAATATATAAATAAGAAAGAATAATAAATATTAAGTAAGGATCTAGAATAAAGGAAATAGATAGCTATAATTAACCTTAATCTAACTAATAAAGAAAAAAGGGTATTTAATATAGTTTGCAGCAAACTTCTTAAATTAACTATAGTTTACTACTTTAACCTATAGAGATTATTATTTATTAATTTTAATATCTCTAGAGTAGGAATTAGTATTATAGTATACTATATTAACCCTATAACCCTGCTAAAAATCACTAACCCTTTAGGAAATGTTAACTCTATATTATTATATATATCTATATAACTTATAACTTACCTATTATATACCTTATCTATAGCTAAAAAGAAATACTAGCCTATAGAAATAGAGACTTTAGGATTTATATAGGCTTTAAAGAAGACTAAGTATATAGTTATTACTTTATAATATCTAACTATAATTATTATAGACTATATATCTATTCTTAGTTTATAATACTAATCTGATATTACTCTATCTACTATAGCTAGTATAAGTAATAAGAAACTTATTTAAGCAATAGAATATATTAGTTAATTTAAACTTAAGATTCTATATAACTCCAGAAAGTTATATATAGTGCTAGATATATTATCCTAACTACCCACCCACTCTAGACTAGATAACCTAGAACTATAAGCTAGCAGGCTTAATATCCTGCTTAATAATATAGATAAAGACTAGGCTATATAGATATAGGCTTAATCTATATTTCTAGTTAATAAAACACTACCTTCTATAGTATAACTACTACCTATAATATTATATAATAATAATAAAGAAATCAGTAATAATCCTACTCTATTAATAACTTAAGATAGTACTAGTATAGTTATCCTTAGTATATACTCTATATTTAGAGATAAGTTAATCTAAAGCTATATTACTAATTTAGTCTTTAGTTCTATTCTAAAGACTATATAAATAAACCTAAAGCTATATAAAGATAATAGAGTGGAACTTCTATTTAAGCTTTATAATAGTTTACTATAGAAAACTATAGTAAGACTACTAGAATAACTCTATATTCCTTAGACTTACCTCCTTAATATCTTTAATATAGTTTATAGCAAAAACCACTTAGAATTTAGCAAACTAGCTAGCCTTCTTATTAGCTACTATATTCTATATATAACTTATTAACTAAAGAAATATCTAGCTAGTTATCTATAATATTCCTTCTATAAAATATAAATATATAAACTCTATAGTAGTATATAACTAATTATTTCACTACTATATCCCTATTATATAGTTACTATTAACTTTATCCTTAGACTTCTAGTCACTAAAAACAGCTATAATTATATTCTCTTATTAACTAAAGAGCTTTCTAAGGAAATCAGACTAATATCTAGTAAGAAGATAGATACTATAGAAATATAGATAAAAAGGTTAATTAACTATCTCTAGCTATATAACTAGGGATTACCTAAGATTATTCTTAGTAATAGAGATCTAAAGTTTCTATTATAAATTTAGAAATATATCTAGAAGCTACTTAGAATAAAACTTCTCTATTCTATAGCTTACTATCTATAAATAGATAGCTAAAGCAAGAGAATAAATTTAATAATTAAATTAGTATTATATATATATTTTATATCTTTAATCTCACTAAATAAATAGGATAAGAGTTTACTATATATTTAGTTTAAGCTTAATAATTTGAAATTAGTATTAATAGGATTATCTCTTAATAAAGTTATACTTAGCTTCTTACTTAATAATATATCTAACCTAATAATAGGAATAGTTAATAAACTATAAGGACCTCATAGCTGCCTAAAAGTCTATAATATAATAGCTATTATAGTAATAAGAGCGAAATCCTACTATAACTATAAATAACTATCTAAGTTTTTTAATATTAAATAGTAAGTAATGCTTTAACTTTATAAAGGCTATAGTATGCTATAAGCTATATCTTTAGGTTATAAGTATAGATAATAGTATACTAGACTATATATAATTATAGAGCAAATTAGATATCTTATATACTAACTATAACTACCTCTCTATATATAGATATATAATATTATCTTAATAAACCACCTAGAACCTGCTCTAACTATAGATATTTATAGGTGGAGTCTTTCACACTCTAGACTAATTATACTAATAGATACCCTATAAATAGTAACTATATATTAAATAACTAAAAACAGAAGTATATAATCCCTTATTATAATTAATAGGCTTAGCAATAAATATTTATAGTAGATAGTACTTCCACACTAAATTCTATCTTTAATAGACTATAAAGGCTTATATTAATACCTAGTATAACTATATAGATATAACTACTAATATTAAATAGATAATTTAGGATATAACACTAGTTAACTTATTTATGCCTTCTATAAAAATAACTAATAAATATTCACACCTTCTATAAACACAGACTAGCTACTTTAGTATTTAATTTACTATTATTAAAATAAAATTAATAACTAAACTTCTCTAACTTAATAACTACTAAACCTTTTACCTTTTAAATAATAGTTATCTATAATATAACCTACTTAAGCCTTATTATTATTTATTATATATACCTTATACTTTATATCTATTACTATATATAACTATAAGCCCTACTAACTCCCCTTCTATAGATATTAATATAACCTAAGCTTTTAATAATAACAGTAATATTACTGAAACTCCCTAAGTTTATAACTATTAAGATATTACTACCTAAACTTAGTAATACTATAGTAACTAATATAATTATATTAATAGTATAAACCTCTTTAACTTAAACCTAACTAAACCTATCTAGACTAAACCCTTTATACCTATTACTTTTCCTATAGAGAATAAGTATACTAGCACTTACTACTACCTTAATAAGTTTAGCACTTAGAATTAGATAGCTAAAGATAATAATAAGTAGTTAAATTATATAATTAAGATATATATTAACTATATAGCTCTATATCTAACCTGCTATTATCTATATAGTTTACTCTAAAGCATTCTTATTCTATAACTTAGCTATATTATTAATCCTAATCTAGATTAACTAGCTTCTATTTAGGAATTAGTTAATAACCTATGCCTACTTATCTTATATACTTACTAGCTAGTTATATTAGCCCTAAACTATCTTATCTAGAAAGTCTATAATTAATACTATATAATAGCTCTAGATAATAAAATAATATTTAAGTTTCTATAAAATAACTTTAATATTAAATAAGATAATCTAGAGAGGTATTACTATATAACTTACTATAGATAGTTTAATTATATAGAATAGACCTATTTATACTTTAATTTTAATATCTAAATAGTTTATAATAGCAAACACCTAGATAACTTTAATAATAATAAACCCTAGAAAAAGCTTAATACTAAGACTACTTACTAAAAAAATAAAGATAAGGGAAACGCAGTTCTATTAGTTTATTACTATATAAAGCTTAATAAGGATAATAATAGAAAACTTACTAAATAGATTATCTTAGTGATCTAAGTATCTAAATAAATTATAAAAGTTAGATAATTATCTATAGCCTAGACTATAACTAATAACTAATTATCTATAGTCTAAACTATAACTAACTATACTAGTTAATCTATATCTATATCTACTTACCCTACTAAAACTATAAATAGTTAGAAAAGGAAGTATAAAACTGCTACTAAGACTATATCTAATAAAAAAAGGAATATCACTAAAAAATTAAAACTTAATTAATTACCTATACTATAACTATATAATAAAGTTCTAGACTACTAGAAATAGAAACTATATAATAGCTTTAAGTTTAGATTCCTCCCTTAAGAGGCTTATATACTATTACTTAAGTATCTAGAGATAATCTAGAAAGTTCTTAATATAGTTAATAATAATCCTTATAATTTTATACTAATAGATAATAATAAGCTTAAATTACTTAATAATATTAATAAGGATTAGGGTAAAAATATTAATAAGTTAGATTAATCAGCTCACTCTATAGTTAGAGTAGTAAAGAGAGGTAATAGATCTCTAGTTAAGATTTTAGCTATAGCTACTATATACTACTATAATATTTTAGTATAGTTCTAGAAGAATAATAAAGACTATATTAGAGTAGTTTTTAATCTTAGCTACTATATAACTTAATATTAAGCTATACTTATTAATATCTAATTTAGAATATTAATTATAGTAGTAGGTATCCTAATTAAGGATAATAATTAACCTACTTACTATAATAAGGATTATAACTATAACTAAGAGAAAATAACTATAGATATAAATAGCTACTTCTAAGAGCTAAACCCTAGAAAAGATAAATACTATATAATATATATATATAATAATAAGTATTTTAATTAGGTAACCTAGATAACTATAGTTAACTATATAGAAATAGTTAACCCTAAAGTTATAGTTAATTAGCTAACCTAAATAACTACTATTAACTATATTAATATAATCTACCCTAAAATTATATTTAATTAGCTAATCTAGACTACTATAATTAACTATATCTATATAATTAACCCTATTATAGTTAATTATAATACTATAATTAGCTATAATAATATAGATATCTAAAATATTATTATATAAGATATATAAGATCAGACTAATAATATAGATTAACTTTCTAAACTATTCCTAATACTAAGCTATAGCAGATTCTATTAGGTACCTATATTCTCTAATATAGTAATATAGGCTGCTATCTTTATAAGGGAGGAAAAAAAAAAAAAACACTATACTACACTATAAAGTGTGGAGGGAAGTTTTATATTAGATCTAGTTTGCATAATTTTATTTATTAACTTACTTTTTTATTTTACTATAATCTACTATAAGGGTATAGTGCTCTTAGCTTATAGGGGGGGATACTGCTATAGTTAGCACCACCTATAGTACTATAAGGAACTATATACTTAGGTAACTATATACACTAAGTAGAGAATATAAGCAACTTCACTTATATATACACATCCATAACACTCTCGCCATCCTGCAACCGCTGAACCGAAGCTGCGGCAGCTGCAGTGACGTGGGGAAGTTGCAACGGGTTCCTCTGCGTTTTCATTACCAGAAAGCGACTTCGAGATCTGCCACACCAAAAGAACGACTCTTCTCTTCGTTCACCCGCCCGTCGCATCAATCATTGGTCTCGATATTCAATCTTTTCGTCTTTCGCCCATCAGCCAAATAACAATGGCCCGCAGCAGCATCGCCAAGCTCTCCCGGGCAGCCGCCCGCACCCTCCGCACCTCGTCCACCGTTCTTCCGCGCCGTACTCTCGCCGCCTTCGTCCCCGTGACAAAACCAGCGACCACCGTTGTTGCGGCCCGCAAGCTCTTCACCACCTCCGCCGTCGCCACGCGCGGCATCATGCCCGACACAGACAACCCGCAGGTCAAGGAGACGCCCAAGGAGGACGTCAAGCGGAGCGTCGTGGAGCTTTCTGACGCAGAGTACCACGAGCTGGCCGACCAATACCTCGACACCGTCGTGACCAAGCTCGAGGATCTTCAAGACGCCCGCGAGGGCGTAGATGTTGAGTACGCCGTACGTTGCCCTCACGAATTGTCAATGTATAGACTTTTCTATCCATCTTAAGATACCCCGACAGCCCCAATCGGGTCCGGGCTCTGCTTCCGTTTGGAGTACCCCCAGGAGGGATTGATATATACTGACTCAAACCACTTCCAGGCCGGCGTCCTCTCCGTCACCTTCCCCGACGCAGGAACCTACGTGATCAACAAGCAGCCCCCCAACAAGCAGATCTGGCTGTCCTCCCCAATCTCCGGCCCCAAGCGCTACGACTGGGTCATCGTCGGCGACTCGCAGAACGACAAGGAGGGAACCGCGGCCGGCGCCTGGATCTACGCCCGCGACGGCAGCACCCTCGACGACCTCTTCCTCAAAGAACTCGACGTGGACCTTAGCATAGCCCCGTCGTCTTACGGCGAGGACCAGACTCAGTAGAGCTCTACTATTTCGCGCGTCAGGTTCAAACTCTGGTGGCGGACAGACGGCATGACGTGATGCATCTTTGACAAGGGCCGGCCGTACATCCGTCTGCACGGGGCGCGACGATGGGCTCTTGTCTGTGTGTGAATGTACTTTAACATGGCAATGGGGAGTTTTAAGGGCGGTTCTGAGGAATTGGCAGTAATCCCCCGACAAAGGGAGAATCGATCGAGGGATGCAACTGGGCATATCTAATCTGTGTACACAACCACGCTGTATCGCAAGCGCGTAACAACGCCTTCTCATGGGTCAGCTCATTTGCAGGATCCTGTCGCCTGTGGCGTCAAAACTTGACTTGGCAGGTGACATCTCAGACGTACAACGCAAGAAAGATGTTTGTTTGAAATGTCGGAGTTCTTTTGTGTCTCTATTTACGAATCAAAGCGTCGTTTCGCTTCAGATGCATGCTGTCGTAAATATCAGCCGCCTCGCTGCTGCCCCTTCCCGGCCGTAGCCTTGTATTAACAGCCCAGTTCCACACTAGCCCGCGGGCGACAGTCTTTCCCGGCGGCGGGAGCCGGTCCCGTCCTCATATCGAGTCCGACCCAGGTCGTCGTAATAGAAATGCTAAAGCGAAAGTAATGCTTAGCGAGGGTATCGTGGTTCTCATTCCATTCTCGTAATAACACCCCGGTGACTGTCGTCGTCGTTGTCGTCGTTGCCGCATCACACAAACCCGCGGCCCGCCGGCCCACCTCATCCCGGCAGTTCTGACCTCTCGACTGGTGCCGGCAGCTCGATCGCCGGGCCTTGTTGTGTCTCGGGCATTTCGTGCAATCCTCTCGGCGCCGGCAACTCTATCGTCTCCCCGGCGTGTTGCGCCGCCACGGCGTCGTCCGGCTTTTCCGGATCCCCCTGCAGCGTCGTGGCGAGTGCCGCGTCCCGCCTCGCGAGCTGTCGCTGCCTCCTCCAGTTCCATATCCACCCCAAAGTAACGATGAAGAAGACCAAACCGGCCGTGGCCCCCACGCTGATGCCGATGACCTGCCCCGGCGTGAGACCAGATTGTTGAAGAATGTTATTCGGGAAAGCGGGCCCGCTGTTGGAGGCGCCGCCTGTGGGAAACGTCGTCGCTTCCACCGTCCTCGTCTCTATCGTCGGTGTCGAGGACGGACCCAGCGTGAAGCTGGGCCCGAATCTGTTGGATGGGAAGGGTAACGACATGGTCGGCCCAAATGGGAAGGGTGGGAATGGCTGCGCCAGCTTTGGGGGGGAAGCGAGGCTATGTGTGTGGTTTTGTTCCTATACAAACAAGAAGAAAGCGGCGAAAAACCAGGAATGAGAACATCAGAAAGACCGGCTTCGCCTCCTAACCCACGGGTATGCTGGGAGGCGCAGCCTTTTTGACAGACTCCCCCGTTCGATGTCCGGCGACCATGGCGTTCCTTGGGCTTTCCGCCCTCTCCTTGCTCATGGGAGAGGAAAAGGAATGCCGGAGGTGTGTGTATGTGTGTGTGTGTGTGTGTTTGTGTGTGAGGTGGTTGAGCACCGACTCCCGGGCCTTTGGCGTACTGGGACGAAGCCAACACGTCAGGTCGCAAGACCGTGGGTTTCCTGTCGACAGCTGCCAAAATGTTTATAACCAGGCTTGCCCCCGGTCGGGTTTTCCGGGTCCTTGGGCCAAGACAGAGAGCAGCGCGGGGGTGATGGTTTGGTTTCGCGATCGATTGCTGTCTGTCGGTGGGTGGGTGAGATGTTTCGAACTTTGGCGGTGCTAGCACGGCGGGCGCAAAGCCCGAAGATGAGATGAGAACCGCCGTGCACCGGTTCGACCAGAGTTCGTCGGATTGATCTGACGAATCAGAGAGAGGTCGCAGACGGTTCGTATTCGAGCTTCTTTTTGCTTATTCCTCTGTGTTGGGCGTGTTTGTCCTTCTTTTTCTCTCTTTTTCTTTTGGAGTCTCATCCCGTATGTTGCTGCTGATGGCCGTCGAGCACAGAGTTGGGGAACGCGAGCCATTCTGACCAGTAGTCGCCAAGGTGCGCCGAGATGGACCGGATCATGTAATGGCCCGCGTCAGAAAACACCCAGTACTCCCGGCACCAGTGGAGGAGGACCGCGTAGTAGGCGAGAATCACGAGGGCCTCTGGGCGGCGCTGCTTGAGGAGGTCGATGAAGCCGGTGGTGATGCGGACCGCGAAAGCCATGACGGAGGAGGATTGGTGAGCGCTCCGTTCGGAGATGCTGCGATAGATGGCGTAAGCATGGCGAAGGACGTCGGCGGCGGCTCGGCAGGCCTCAAGGGAAGCGGGGCCCAGGTCGGCCTGGTCGAGCATGTGGTGAAGGATGTCCATCTCGGGGACTTGGGTGTGAGGTTGCCTGGCTTCTAGAAAGTCTATGAAACCCTTGGCGCCAGATTGTCGGATAACGCTCCACGACTTGCCCGTCACGGCGCTCACGCCACGGTGGATAGTGAGATACCATGCAAATTGGTCCAGGAAAGCGTTGAAGTCATCTCGGTTGTTACGAAGAGTCTCGCATAGTACCTGGTTGCCCACAGTAGAGGAGAAAAGAAACATGGGAATGCAGTTCTCGTCCGAGACCTCTTCCTTGGCCTCGTTGAAGAGCATGAGGCCGCGCGTCTGGAGTTGCGTAGCCTGGTGACGATAGAAGGCGGCTCGATCGGGGTTTGTCTCGGCCAGATGCATGGCTGCGTGGGCAAGCTGGATGTCCATGAGGTAAGGGGCGCCCAAAGCCGCGTCCATGACCATGTCCATCATGGGCTTTTGGAACTCGTCGACGGTGATGAATGTCGGCATGGCGGTCTGTAGGTGGCGAAAGAGGCGTAGGTGCTCGAGTGTGAAGAACTGGCCGTTGGCCGGGCGGATGACCTCGTTGGTCTCGCCGGAGCGCATGACGAAGTCGTTCACGACAGTGGTGATGGACGGCGAGGAGGCGGAGGCCGGGACGCCGTTGACGGCCACTTGGCTCCCGGAGCTGGCCGGGCTGTGGCCGCTGGCGACGAGAACACGCTTGGCCGGGACAGCCGACCGGGCCGAGGCCGGAAGGGATTCGAGGTACGAGCAATGCCGCTCCGCCGTTGCGCAGTTGACACATGTCGGACGTGTCTCATCGCATTTGACGTGGCGCCTCTTGCACTCCTTGCACCCATTGCGAGACTTCCTGTGGGCTCGGCGAAGCTTGACGTCACCGGCTCCTCCTCCGGCTGCCGGGGTGCTGGCCTCGTCGTCGATGACCATGGCCGGGGAGTGGTGGTTGCGCGTCTGGGGCGCCATCACTCTCGCGCTGCGTCTCCGGGAGGGTCGAGGTACCAATGACTGATTCGTCTGGTGGCTGGAACTGAGCCGTCGAGGGCACCGTATGGTGGCGAGAGCAGGACGTGCGGCACGAGCGACGAGGCCGTTCTTTTAAGGTGGATGGTGATTTTCAAAAGATGCGAAACCGAGCGACGAGCCGGGTCTTCGGCCTTTTTTTGGTGGAAGAGACAAACAAGATGCCGGGCCGCTACGGTACAAAGAGTTCCCACAGGGAACATTTTGGGGCTTAATGCTCTGAAAAGGGCCCCTGAATTACCAGCTGCGCCCATATTCCACGCGTCTCTAAACCCCCTAACATCGCCGTAAATGGCATGGAAGTCGTCGAGCTTCGTTCCTGCAAGGCAAATCCGCGCCGGCCAATAAAGTCCACGGCGAACCCAATTACGCCGCAATTCTGCTTCCAATTTTGCCCATCTTGAGGTCCTTCACCAATCTTTGTTCAATACTATGCCGGACCAAATGCTCTCCCGGATTTCCTATTTCACGCATCGTGGACCGTCGCACCATGCGTCATCGGTCTTCCTCTCGAATCCACCGCCCATGCCCATCCATTAACAAAAGTTCATTACAGGGTCCCCCAAGCTGGCTGTCTGCTCGGCCGCCCTCTTCTCCCGACTCATTACTTCATCGCATCGACTTCCGCATCGAGTGCGGCCGCGTCTCTGGCTCCGTCATGTCAAAGTTCTCGACGTCCGACGTGGACTGGGAGCCGTTCTTACGGATCTGGAACGCGCTGGGGAACCGCCATCCAAATACCACCATGACCAAGAACATGAGCGTCGCGTCGAAAACATAGAGCGTCCACTCATTCTGCAGAGGGTACCCGTCGCCGCCCAGCAAGTCCTCGATCAGACGGAAGATGGACCGCACCATGATGAGGCAGCTCACGGCGTACAGCATCCACAGGCCGGACTTCCACGGCGAGTGGCCGCTCATCGAGGCTTCTGTCGGAGCCTTGGATAACCGCATGTGAAAGACGACAGACGTTAGCCAGAAGATGCCAAAAAGCACAATCTGGATGACGAGGCCGGCCACGATCAGGTTTTGTCCCATCTTCTGACTGCCGTCCTTGACCATCAGCCCGCCACCGCTCGCCTGGACGAGGAACGAGAAGCAGTCGCCGGTCACGAAGATGCGAGTGAGCCAGTTGATGCGAATGACCGAGAGTGATTCTCCGTGAACGCTGCGAATAATTCGACCAAGCGTCATGTACACCGAGGCCGCGAAGAAGGCAGGTGCGATGAGAATGGTGATGCTCTGCATGACGTAAGGGCCGATCTCGCCGGTTTTCTCCCGGGCAAGGGCTCTACCGATGTAGCCGATCATTTCGACTAGAGACGCACTACTGTCAGCCATACTGCGAAGACATCGAAAGGCAAATTCAATGGGTTTTCAATTCTCAACTTACGAAATCCTCCGATGACAAAGACGACGCAGAACCATGTTTTCGTTCTTGCGATTTTCCATACGTGGTAGAACGTAGCCAGGATGAAGAGAACCTCGAAAATGATGGCCGCGACCATACTAGGCACATAGTGCCAGAGGTAGTAACCATTGTGTGACTGAAGCTCCGGCATCTTGGATAGCCTCGAATCCCGATCGCGCTGTTGTGTGTGTTTCCAGGGGTTGCTGCTCAACAACTGACGTTTCTCAGTTTATTCGACAAATGGCGATGCTGTTCTCCGTTCGTGTTACAGCTGGAGTCGCCAAGGCACAAGGGCTCGAGTATAGCCATCTTTATAGCGGAATCGAAGGGGTCTGAAGGGAATTTGTTACTTCTGCAAAAACGAATATACGGTCGAAAAATGTTGTTATCCAGAATCCGTACGCGTTTTCCTCCCAAGCTACAATCTCTGGGCGAAGCTTTGGTCGCTAGTTTCGACCCCTTCGGCTTCCCCATGCGGACGTATACGTGTATAGAATCGCTTTTGATTGGTTGGTATTGGACCCCCTTGACAGCCCACCCGATGGGTAGATAGTCAGAGTCAGATTCGCAGTCTGAGCTCGCAAATCATGGCTTGGCCCATACGCGTATTTATGGAGAGAGGCCGTGGCTACGAGTTTGCGACTCGCCCATCTCGGTCCAGTCTTTTTGTTCGTTTGACGCAGGAAATACGGTCTTGATAAGGATCATCCATCCACGAGCTTACGTAGGCCACCGCAACCCCATTGAGCACAGTAATCACAGCGTTGGTAACAACTCAATATCAACGGGTATGGCCCGGCATTCTCAGTGAGGTCACGATTCTATTCAGTGGTTCCGAGCAAGCTATCCCTTCAGCAATCGCCTTCCTCAAGAACCTATTTCAACCAGAGAGAGCAGGGGTTATTAGAAAATTACGATTTGCAGGCTCTGGAATGTCTTTGAATTGTGTTCGCAAGTATATGCGCTACACTTTCAGCCGCCAAAATCCGGTCAATTTAAATGGTAAGCCCAAGGCTGGAGGGGGCATTCTACTATGCAGCATACCAGCCAATGTGAAGAGCGACTGCTTTGAAATCTCACTCATTTTGACCTTGACACCTTTGGGGGATCGCGAGTCTCGTGATCACACCAGATTCCTTCTCATCCGTTGTTTGCAGGGTATCGCTTCCATTCCTCATCCTCGTCATCCGGTCCCGGCTGACTTCTTCGTTGGGAAACCACACCAGAATGGCTCCAACAAC
Organism: Colletotrichum neosansevieriae; assembly: GCA_036785495.1. NCBI lineage: Eukaryota > Fungi > Ascomycota > Sordariomycetes > Glomerellales > Glomerellaceae > Colletotrichum > Colletotrichum neosansevieriae. The sequence goes on along the minus strand of JAVHLV010000063.1, from coordinate 217,918 downwards.
AGCGAACGCAGATGTGATGAACCTGCCGCCAACGGCCCACCATTAGAGACGAAGTGCTTACGCCCATTCATGACGAATAACAGCATGATAAAGGCGCTGGTAAAGGCGCTGGTAAAGGCGCTGGTGACGGACGAAGTCAAGATTATTATCGACAGTGACGAGGGGGGTGGTTGAGGACTTGAATAACGGATGGCGCTGCGGAGTTTTCACCACTACTGTCTGCAGAGTGCGTCCTAGTGATCCCTTGTCAGCACGCGCGGAACGGAATTTCCATCGAGAGTTCGGACGCAGGGATTTGGATCTGGCTATCGATGGCTGGACTTCTACGACGGCGAATAAAATGGATTGGCATATCACTACTCGGATGGATGCGTGGGAGAACAAGGAGCGAAATTTTCCAACGCGAACATGTTTATAAGATACCTCGTGATCACATGTAGAGCAGAGATTGTCATTCAGTGCCTTAGTGTCCCAAAATACCGCTTAAAGGCTCGACTCGTTACAAAGGGCCTGAGTCACCAGTCACCCTCAATTCCTCAAGATACGACAGTACATATCAAGAGTGCAGAGGTTTTCAGAGGTTGGAAACACAAGAGGTTAATGAAAAGATATGATAAGAGGCTAAGAGCACCTGTAGCAAGACACCGGCTGAGAATAGAATGCTTACAAAACGACCATGCTTTCCGGTCACACGCCAAGAATGCGCCATGACGGCGTTCTGGCTGGCGTGCTTATGGCTACATGTTGCAGAACCCCGACTCATTCTGCGAAAAGAATCCATCGTGCTATTTCTGCTGCTTTTCGCTACCTATCATTGGCATTCCGCAAAGCTTGGGTACCGCGCAAGCGAAGAGGCTAGGCTTACATGCAGACCGAGGTCCCGCATGACTGGGAGTTCCGGCAGCAGTACGACAACTAATACCAACCGAAATGGGTTCTGTGATTATATACAGCCTGTACATATTCGACTCCATGCAGAAGGAATATTCGCTTGTGCGGACGTGAACTGGTAGTGTCTGTCAACGAACCAGTCCCGGGTGAAAGCGTCATCGGCCGAATATTTGTCCCGGGACGTGATCCTTTCCGGCAAACTAGTTTTGGGGCTGACGAATCCAAGTAAGTCAATCCCATTTCTTTCTGTTATACAAAATGAAGACATACACTAGAAGGATTCGGAAATTTGTGGTTCCTCCGGGTCATACTCTCACACCAAAGGACCGCCTTCAGCCAAGAATGCCAGACGTGCAACTGATACGTCCACGTGGACTTACACAAGTTCCGTGATATATTTGAGAAACATATTCCGAAAGCAAGTAACGACTGAAGAAACCGCTTGCCGACTGAGGTTTCATAAAGTTTGACAAGTCCGAATTAGAGAAATGTCCAGAAAATGGAGTCAAAGACGTTTATAATTTCACAGCCGGATGAAGATGTGAATAAATGACAGAGTATGTTCTCGCGGATAAGAACGCGGCAGAGGTGGGTAACACGGCTGAGGATAGAGAATGTTGCGAACCTTTCGGCTGTGATAATTTGAGGGGATAGTAACTGGCAAGAAGACCTGTAAGACTTCGCGCGTGAGGACCGCCACTAGAATCCTGATCCCTTGCCGCCAGTGATCACATCGTAATAGAGTTACACATATCATGTTGGTTCTGCGCCTGTTGGCTGGCACCAGTTTGGTCGATATTCTTAGACGCGCAGACTAGTTCTTCCCACTGCCTTGGCTACTCTGTATTGTGTTATTGTGGCGTAATGTTGGCACATACTCAGCCACACGCCGCTCGCTCCGCGCCCTTCTCTTCGACAGACGCGGTCATCTTTCTTTCTGCCGCGTGCGCGTTAACTAACCATTCATGTTGCTTCAGATGTCATCTGCGTGGAAAGTTAGCGCCACGCAGGATTTAGGGCTAGATGAGATTCCCCGGGGGACCACGTTTCCGGCTGGGTTCTTTGGCTGTGTTAACATCGGGGAACGCGTAGATTAGTCTAAGGCTGCTTACAGATACATCTATATATATGCAGGAAGGGCGCACATGGCTGATTCCTCAATAGCTTATCGGAATAGAGACAGTGATGTGTGGAAGACGATCGTTCCGTAAGGCTGTACAACTCAAGCCGGCGGCGTTGGCAGAAATGACCCAAGCCGAGTATGATATTCTTAATCGTCGCAAAAACGTCGATTTGTATATAATCGGGTGGGAATATCGTCAAAGAAATTAGCTATCTCTCTCTATTATCACAAACTAATATCCCTCCCAACTTTTCCTTCCGTCTTTTTCTTCATCATTTCCTTATTTCATATCGTCTCTCTACCTGAATTTCCTTCCGTCAAATCTAAGAAAATCAAAATGGTCTCCATCAAGACCCTCACTGCCGTCCTCCTAGCTTCTGCCGTTGCCGTCTCTGCAGCTCCCACCAACACCAGCGATGGAACGAAGGCCACTAAGACGACCCACTTGACCGGCGTCACACACTCGGTCGTTGCCGGCCTCGGTGGGCTCCGGTTCGACCCTGACAACTTCGTTGCTGAGGTTGGTGACATTGTCGAATGGCACTTCCTTCCCCGCAACCACTCCGTTGTTCAGTCCAACTTTGCCGACCCCTGCGAGCCCTTGGCCGACGGCACCGGCTTTTTCCCCGGGTTCCAGTTCTTCACTCCCGAGGGACAGGCGGACAATGTGTTCCAGATTGTCGTAGAGAACATGAAGACCATCGTAAGCCTCTACACTGAGCCGACTCAGTACCAAGAAGTAGAAGCTAACATATTCTTTTAGTGGTACTATTGCCCCCAGAACGTTGGAAAGCATTGCTCGTCCGGCATGGTCGGAGTCATCAATCAAAACTTCGATAACCAGGACCTCTCTCTTGCCAAGCACAAGGAACTTGCTGCTAAAAGGGGCGATGCAAGCATTCCTCCCGTCAAGCATGTCGGCGAGGTTCTGCCCAACCCCAACCCTCTTGGCGGCTTCTAAGTGCAGATGAGACTGGGTATGACTAGCTGAATCTTCCAGGCATAACGATATAGTTCAGGCATGAGGGCTGGGAAATGAAAATTGCATCCGAGGCGTTCACTTCTTGATGGTCTACTGATTTCTCTTCGGCTATTATCAGCTACTTTGTCACTCCTTTCTGGTATATAGTAAAGGCAATGCGCATCGCGTATTCTCACCTGTCCCACATTCACTCAAATCTAGGCAATAATGCGTTGCAAACACTTACGCCGGGTCATATGCACATCTTCACAATTACCCCAGGCCTTGTTTGCAACAAATTGTACATCTGAAGCTTAGCAAACGATAGGCGTATTCTTTAGACGTGTCTCAGTACGCTCCCTTCCTCTCCACCCACTTCGGCTGCGGCGCAGGCTCAACCTTTCCGAAGCCTGTTGCACTAACCATGCCAACCTCCCACTTCAGTCCGTCAATCTTAGCTCCGTCTTTCTCGTGAGCCCAGAGTGTGATGCCAAGGTGGTTGGATCCCTGGTAGTTGAGGATACCCTCAGGAATCGGGAATCGTGCTTGAGGACCGACGTGGTGCACATACTTGCCATACTGGTAGCCGTTGACAAACAGCTGAGCGCGGTAAGCAGTAGTAGTAGTGTTGGCAAAGGTCAGCGAGATAGGAATATCGTAGCCAGCAGGCAGGTCAAGATCAAAGGTTGAGGAGTAGTAAGCGATACCGGCCTGAGATATACCCTCAGTCGGGCCCTTGCTATCCCTCCAAGAGCTTGAAGGTGGCTCAGGCCAGTGGTAACCCTGTCGCTCCACGAAAAGACCGCCCTCGTTGAGAGGACCGCGCTCTCGGTCAGCGTAGTCTTCACCCCCCAGGTTGCCAGTGACCTTCCACTTGATATCGGATTGCTCATGACCGGCAAGGTTGTAGTTCAAGATACCCCGCGGGTTCTTTTGTTGCTCCTCATTGATGACCCAGTTGCCGTTCAGGCCCATGTGATCTACGACGACAGTGAAGACGTATTCCTTGCCTTTAGTCAACTTGGGCAGCTGGAAGGTATTGTTGTAACCGCCCGTCGCCGCATTGCCAGGCCAAGAGCCAACAAATTCGTCATTCACCCACACAGAGGCTCCGTAAGCATTGCCACCCTGGGTGGTGAGGTTGAAGACACTCTCTTCCCCATTGGCGGTGAAGTGCCCGCGGTAGAGAAGTGAGCCTGTGTGGTAGCCGTAGTCGCCGCCGTACAAGCTAGTAGGTGTCCTCAGTGGGTTGGCAGTGTTGAAAGTCATTTCCAGGTTGGCGTCGGTCCAGAGCTCATCTGAGTAGTCGGACTTGATCTCGGGGAGCGAGTCGACGTACTTCCAGCCTAGTTGACTGATGCAGGGAAGCTTGATCTCTGGGACAATGAAGTCGAGGGTTGCGGTTACAACTCCGCGCTCGTTCTGCTTGAATGCCACGGCTTTGCCATTGAAGTTGAGAGTCTTCAAGGATGTCGGGGCACCCCCAATGATCTCAAGAGGGGTTGTGGCGTTGACATCACCAGAGACGCTGATGCTATCGCCGTCAACTGCGACTGTTCGCACGAGATAGCCTGCCTTGAGGATCACGTCGGAGGTGCCTTTGTTGCCTTCCGTAGGAGGAACCCAGAAGTTGTATGCCTCGTTACGAGCTGATAAAGGTCAGTGCGTCCCCATGTAGGCACGGAATATGGAGCATACTCAGCAGGTAGATGTATAGGTTCTGGTGAACACGAACGACCTTCCGTTCGTCGGAAACGGCCCATCCAAGGACGCTGTATCCCTCCTTCTGCTCGATGGTAACATCAGAACCTTCGATGACATCCTCACCGGTTACCTCGCCTTGATCTCCCTCCACGGCCAACTCGTGATGCTCGTCGGCCCCACCGTAAACAACGAGAATAGTCTTGTCTTCGTATTTCTTCCTGTTTGATTGTCAGTGGATTTAACTTCTGTGTCTGGCTTGTCTTTAGAGACCAACGTACCAAGTGAAAATCTCAGCTGAAGAGTAAACCAAGTTCTTGTCGCCGACGGGGTAGTCGCTGACATGGATCTTGGAGTCTCTTCTGGTCAAATAGAGGCTGTCGCTAAGCTGAGGAATTTCAAGAGCCCCATATTTGACTGTGTCAACCTTGAGCCGATATGCTACGGTCTCCACGGCGTCGTACTTGGTGTGCCTAACATTCTTCTTAACCTAGAGCCTAAGCCAGAGGAATTCGGGACCTACCTAGAGATATAGAACTTGGTAGTATTGGTTGTCGCGGGGGTAACAGTAATAGCGTCGTTGTTTGTGAACTCAAGAGAGGAATTGAAGCGAGCGGCCTCGAGATATGCAGGGCTCACGTGGAAGAAGTTGGCTTGGAGCTTCGACTCGCTGTACTTTTCACGGTTGACGAGACGTTCTTCGGTGATCTGGGCGCCGTAGTCATAAGATGTGTAGCCGTCGGAGTGGCCGAGGTTTCCCCAGTTCGTGCCGCCCCATGTCTGTCGTGGATTAGCTTCGAGCGGAATACGTGCGATTCAATGGAGGAGCACTCACCATGTAGATGTTGAAAATGGTGACCCCAACAGCGTAATTGTTCTTGTACAAGACCCGCTCAAATTCGTGGTTCAGCAGACCAGCGCAGGATTCGAACCCAGCTCCACCCCAAGGTTGATAGCCGCCTCCTTGAAACTATTCAACGTCAGAACGTCACAATTCCTCATCAAAATGATGCTTTTGTCATACCTCCACAATGGTGTAAGGGCTGTCCGGGGCGATCTTGTTGTTCGTTGCCAGCCAGTCCGTAGGGAGTCCGTTCTCGGGCCACACAGTCGGGTTCCAGCAGTCAAAACCAAGAGGATATGCGTCGTGACCGTAGATGTCGACCTTGGCAGGGGTCGAAGTGGTGATGGCTCCGAGCTGCCAGGCTTCGTTGTTAACATACGGAACAACAACACCGGCGCTTCGGAATTGGTTATCTACGTAGTTCCAATAATTGTAGTCGGGAAAGGGGTAAGGTTCGACTGCAGCGTTGTACTCGTTCTCCATTTGAAAGAGAGTGACGGGTCCACCGTTGGTGATCTGGGCATCGGCAATAATCTTGCCAATAGCGGCAGTATAGCTGGCCATATTAGTTGAAAGCACCAGGTGGCGCGGTGTTCTGAGTGGCCTTACTTATCGGTGGCTTTGAGGTACGCCTCGTCGTTGGAGCGCAGAACGCCTTGAACTCTCTGCAGCCAGCCTGGGAAGCCTCCGCCACTCACTTCAGCATTGATATAGGGACCAGGACGCTTCCGAACACGTCAGTTGTGCCATGAGTAAACAGGAGACGGGATGCGCATACGGCAAAGAGGTATAGGCCGGCCTTTTGAGCCGCCTCGAAGAGGGGCTCCAGGGCGAAGATGCCTTCGGCGCGGACTTCACCAGGCTTTGCCTCCAAGAGAGCCCAGTTGACATAGAAAGAAATGGAGTTGTATCCAGCTGCTTTGATCTTCTGGAGGATGTCAAACCATAGGTGCGGAACTGGCATCCTGGTTTGGAGTTAGTCCGAAACCCAGACGGCGTGATGTAAGGGCTTACCTGAATGCGTGGAATTCGGCGCTGAAGATCATCAGTCTCTCGCCGTTGATGAAGAGGCTCTTGTCGTCCCATGTCACCTGTGACCTTCCGTTAGTTGCTCCAATATTCCAACCATGGCAGCCGACCAAATGCTGAGGGAAGCGCCTGTGTACTTACAATATCCTGCTGTCTACCATTCAGCAAGTGCATGTCTCTTCCCACGGCCCCGGCACTGACTCCTTCGAGCCAGCCCATGGTCAACAAGGCGAGGAGTTTAACGCGTGAAAACAACATCTTCGGACCTCTACGTCACAACAATTGCCTTGAGGTCCTGATTCACAAGGGCAACGCAGAGGATGGGCCATTTGCATTGCATATGAGGGCAGACGTGCTGTTATTTCATCAGAAAAGTATGCATCTTTTTACTCTACACGCCAGATCGGAATGTCGCCATCCCCAACCTTACTCTGTAAGTAGCGGCGGATTTGAGAGCTCGTGAATGGTCGGTAGATGTGAGGTACCGCCATCATCGCAATCTCAACCGGCCCATTGAGTAGCCACCGTCAGGTTCTTCCCCTCTTCTACTCCAACTATTGGCCTCTTTCTTCCTCAGTAACGACGTAAGCGGACTGACATGCATGACTTGCAACAGTTAACACGCGCAGACGGAGGGACCTGGATTGGATCTGGAGTTTCCCCCGCTCTCTGCCCCGCGTTTGTCTAGCTGACCAAGTGACGGTTCATCCCTTGTCCCACGACGCAGGCTCACTTGGCAAGGCAAGGCATTTCCTGCAAGTAATGGCGCCACCTCCAACGGCCCGCATGGCCGGGGTCTTTGGTTTTCAGAAGCGGAAAAATAGCAATGGCTTGGCTTGGTCTTGTCCTGTTCCACGTCCGGCTTGAGTGAAAAACTAGCTCCAAGACACCATCTGATATCACAAAATCTTCCAGAGCGTGTTTGAACTAGGAGCCTACATGGGATAGCCAGTCCGGAGCCCAGAGTTGAGGAACCATTCACGTGCAAGTTAGCTAGCCCTGGGACCCCAAGGAGCAATATTCGAAAATTCTTACGTCAAGGGTGAATCGGAAGCGATGCTACCTAGAACCGACGCCAGTCACTAAGCACAATTCAATTTTGCGGAGAAAAGCTCGTGTCCCGGGTGGTCATAGTCATTAAACAGATTTCGTTACAGCATAACCTGCACATGTGGACTCTCATCCATTGCATAGCATTCCCGGGTGCCAAGTGACAGGAAACATTATTTACATGAACTATTCTTCTCGTTTCTCATGCCTGCTTCAGGCCCAAAAGCTCGGTCAACTTGATCATGCTGACGGTGACCTTGTTAGTGGTGCTGGGAGGCAGAACACCAGCACCCATGATGAGCAGATAGTCAGGATCCTCCTCCATAATTAGGAGGTTGCGAGTGTATGCACCAGCCTCAGGAGAATCGTAGGCAACCCAGGCGTTTGGGTCACCGCCGCGGCGGTTGACGAAGAGAGGGGCGCTGTTGCTGCTCACGACAATTGTACCGTTGCAACCGCCGACGGGAGACCAGACGACGTTGGGGCTGTTGATGGGGAAGACGCCGCCGTTGGTGCTGTTGATGTACAAGTCGGGCGCATCGGCAAACTTGCGAGGGTCCTTGGCGATGCGGTAGTAGATGGGGAACGAGTAGGGCTCGATGATGGGTGCGCCACCCCATTCGAAGGTGTACATGTAGTCGCCGTTACCGAGCTGGGTGACGAAGGGCATGCCGGGACGGTCGGTGTAGGTTGGGTAGGAGGCATCAATGACAACCCCGGACCAGTTCTTGAGATCCTTGGTCGTCTGGTGGGAGATCTCCTGGCCATGGTCGGGCGAGCGTTGGTCGGCGTAGTAGAGAATCAGCTCATCCTCGAAGATGCTGAGATGCTTTAGTGATCTGATCAGAAGGCGAGGCGGAGTGGTTGACTTACAGAATGAAAGGCTCCCAAACGGGCGTCTCCTCGTTGTTGGGGATAGCTCTGCCGCCAGCAGCGACGTGGGACACGAACTCCCAGCTGCGGCCCTTGTCCGTGGACGCGTACAGGTCAATCTTGGTCAGGCTGAGGTCGGTGGGAATGCTGTTGCCAGCGAGAAGAATGGTTCCGGCAGGGTAGCCACCGAAGTCCTGGCGCAGTTCGTACAGGAAAGGCTGGTAGCGCAGACCCCAGTTGTTGACCTCGTCGTGTACCTGACCGACCTCCTCCCAAGTGAGGCCACCGTCGAGAGACTCATAAATGGGGAACCACACCAGAGGAGGTTCGGGCGAGTAGTTCTCCCAAGTACCCAACAGACGGCCGTCGTCCAGCTGAACGGTGCGAGGATACAGGACACGAGGGTCCGTGTAATTCTCAGGTGGCTGAAAGATGAGGTTACGCTCGAAGGTCTCGAGGGCGGAGGTAATGCCCAAGGAAAGAGCGCCAACGGCGGCGAGGAGGGCAGACCGGAGCATCATGGCTGCAACTCGACGATCTCTACGGGACGCGACGCGTCTGAAGGACGAGGTGCGGAGAGAGAGAGAGCTGACCGTATCCGGGACCGAGACAGTGGCACCTTTTATAAGGGTAACATCGACGTCTTCGTCACCGAGACTAGATCCATGCCGGCGGTACTAAGGGAACAATGAGCTGGGGCTGGGCTGCTGGCGACCTTAGACGAACGCGCGATACGACATGGCCCGAGCTAGAGCTGATTCTCAGTAACCTCGGCCATGTGGCGATACCCATAATCTTCTTTCTGCCCTGTTGCTCCCCCAGACCCAGACTGGAGGAGCCTGTCAAGAGTTGGGCGAGCCAAATGACGGTGACATGGGCTCGAGTGAGGAGAAATCCAGGGAGTTCTCTTGCATAGTCTTGCTGGTGTCAACTAACACGCGCGCAATGACTGGGAGCACCGTTGTCATGAAAGTCGTAGGCGCTCCAAACACACGTCTGCCGGGCCCATGGAAAGGTTATGCCGAGATCGAAGAAATGAGATTGGGGTCATGGGAACCGAGCCAATGTTAACTCGAGCTGCGCCGTGATGAGCACTTCATTTCGGTGAACCCCAAGAATTGACTGTGGGGTTCGCGCGGGGGAACGGAGTCAAGTACCGGGCCAAGGTGGTGGCGCGCGGAGATGCGCACCAATCAAACAATCACGATGTTGTGACTGTTGTTCGCTTCTCTTCCTTGTCCTGCATTTGGCTCCTGGGCTGATGGGAGGGGGTGAATGCTGTGGGTTGCCAAGCCGCGGGTCCGGGCTGACGAGAACGCGTCGGAACCATTCTCGTTGGCAACCTGTTCAGCTTCCGTTAACTTCCTTCTGCACATCCAACTGCCAGCTCGCCGACTTTCAGTTGCTTCGTAGCCATTTGCGGAATCATGACATCGAGGTCCAGGAATTCCCAGCATATAGTCCAATACCGATAGACTATCCAGTGCTCTGTGTTACGGTGAAGCTTCCAAGTTCCGCGAATACGGACCGGTAGAAGAACTAAAGTCATAAGTATGTCCATGTGATGAATAATCGCACGAACATGGTCTCAAAGCCGTTCGATATCTGTAATCTTGACATCCCTTGACGCATGGGTTGGAAGGGGGGCAGGGCGAAATCTTTTGATCGCTGAAAAGAACTGATATTCGCTATAAGCGGTACCAAATCTTCAACAGAACTAAATAGTATTGAGAACACCTCACGTACCTTGATATGGTACTGGGCGAAAGACCGTAGTTCTGTGTTTGCAAAGACTTCGTAATTCGTTCACGCCTGCACCAGAAATTGATCCGCGCAACTTAGGCTGGGCGGGAGCGGGGATTTGGAACTTGAGGCTTACATAAGATCAGACAATACTATTGCATACTGGTCAAAGCAATGCAAGTAGTAAGGCCAATAAGTGACAAAAGTTTGATATTGAGAGAGAGCATTGTCAGTTTGGTCTGCGGAGGCTTTACGCAGACTTAGGGCTTTTCCCCCTTGATAACACACAATTCAATCGAACTGTCACTCAAATAAAACTTTTCTATCATAGTCGTAACTGATTGTGAACCCCGTCGGCTCATTCTCCCCGTTGGCTTCGCTAACAGGTGAACTAGGTTCTATATCCTCAATCCTTGAATCGTCACTATTCCTATCCATACTACGCCTAGATAACGTACTAAAACTTTGAGACTTCCCTCTTAAATGGCTATAAACTGGTATAAATGAACCCTATACTAAACAACCTTTAGAGGAACGTTTTGGGCTAAAACCTGAGTAGCAGTGAGAGGTTATATGATTTACGGAGTAGTCTAGGAGTTTGATTAGATTCTTTTCTATTAACTAATCAAACTGCCCCCACTATTGCGATAAAAAGTCAAGATGGAAAATTTTCTAGGCTTACTGATTCGTAATGGCCTCGGGTATCTCAAGCCCCTAACTGTGAAGGTATCACATAATTTTCGTCAACATGAGATCGCAATGCAATTGTCACCCGAATTATGATTTATCAAGAGCCCCGAAAATAAGTCGGTAGGCTTTGGAGACCTGAATCTTTTACTTATAACTACAAAGTTGACATCTCTCGCTGCGCCATCAAACCGAGATATAAGCAATCATAACTTTGCATCCATCCACACGGAGAATTTCAAATAGCATCAACCTTGAAGTATGGAAGATCACTAGTTCTCATATTATTGCTATAACTACATAGGCAGTTCCTTCGTTTTTGAATTAAAGGTGAGATGAGTGTTGGGTAAATCTTCTGATGTGGGAATCTCTTTTACACCACACAATAAGAACAGACGAAGAAAATGATGCTTCACCAGCTACATGTTTTCCACGAGGTCCGCGAGCACCTCCTTCCTCCACCTAAAGAAAATAGTTGCATGCGTATCATCTTCGAGTCTGAGATGGGCGTTGTCTCCTAGGCGCTTGGCAATCTGTATCCCGTGGTTAGAGGGCACGAAAGTGTCATCCTTTCCGTACCATAACTGCACGGGGATATCAGACCGAATATCCTCGATACGGAACCCGAACTCTGTGCCGTCTAAGTGACCATCATGGCTGACACCATCAATGCCTTGAGCATAGTATTGTCGACCAGCCATTACCATACGTCCCACAATCTCCTTGTTCGTCCATATCCCAAGATCACGCTCTTGCTTTGGAAAATTAGGCAAGTTCTCCGCAGCCTCTTTTAACTGAAGCTCGAGTCTTTTCTCGTCGGGAAGATTGTAGCGTCCCACATGGTGGAAGTACCATCCAATAATTCGAGGAGCGTAACGCCATCCGTAAGTAAACCCAAGCCAGTGAAGCCAATTGGCTCCGCTCATCCCGACATCTGGCGGCCCAATACCGCAAACGATTGACACGCATTTGAGCTTATCGGCCGGCATTGCCTTGGCGCAGGCAAGCGCATACGGGCCACCTCCTGATACACCCTGCTCAACTGAGTTTGCGAAATTGTCAGGTAAAAAGAATTTTCACATACCATTACCCCATATTCCTTCAGCTTGAGATGAGTTGCAAGATGTTCCAGGTCCTTTGGGTGGTCCAGAAGCGTTCGGTTCTTCTGAAAGGTACTCAATCCCATCCCTGGGCGGTCCGTCGCGATGATACGTGCTCCGACATTCAAGGCGGCCTCGTGAAGATGACCTGCCTCAAGGCGAGAGCCTGGTAAGCCGTGACAATAGAATATAGGTTTGCCTGTCAACAGTCCGAACTGAGAATATCCAAGCTTGCGACCATCAGGAAGCGTAAGGATCTCGGTTGTGTCTTTCTCGGGAACCAACCTGGCAGAAGACCCAGGCGCCGAGATGTCCGGCTTGTTGCTGGCTCCTAACACAAAGGATTTGAGATACGGTGATGCCATCGTGAGCAGATTCGCAAGCGATCCCCGTGTTGACGGATGAGTTTTTCAGATCCATACCTGCAAGCCTTATTATATATGTCTTCTGTGAAGCATACCTAGCGCTTATGTTGCAACCAAGAATCTGACCGTTTCGGGCTAAACATCCGAAAGCGCCCGACAATGTACGTATTTGTCAGACACTCAGGAAGTTTTCGGCGAGTTAATTATTGAGCCCTTCGAGCTGAAGATCTTTATGGATTGAGGATGAGTCATTCGCTACTTTCTCAGCCGTCAATTGTCAAGTCGCGTGACCATGATACATTTGTACTTTAAGTCACCCAGATGCGATACGTTCCGAAGCTATAGAGCTTACCTGTTCACATCATGGTCGCTGACAACATCTGCGTGTCCAACAAGACAGATATGGAGCATCGACTTCCATCTCTTGAGAACACGCAATACACACTTTGAGCTTCTTCAGTTGACCATCGAACTCGATTCGCCCTTGTGAAGATTGAAGCAATTTTATTTCAACCATGTCCCCGTGAAAGCTTTCGAGTACCGTTACCCACGACAATTGCCTCAGGTTTCCTCACTTGTCTGTTGCATTGATATTGTATTATACCAATAAAGCTGTAAGTCACGTGTGGTGGTATGACGCATGCTGTGTGACTCATCCCACCTTGGAATTCTACTCATTTATTGACGCAACCAATCTAACTCACGTTGGTTCTTCTAAATACTGGATGTGAAGTCTTGCGATCCAAAACATTAGTGTAATCAGTAAGTGTTTAGCAAAACTTTAAACTCTGTGAGCTCTGACTTACAGACAACCAGACCCATTGACTAGAACCAGCCATGGCAGCTAATCAAGGGAGCCTGAGAGATTGCCTGAGGAAATTGAAAGTCCTGCAGAACACACTGCCTGGCACCGACTTCGACAAGTTCCCAGATGCCCCTCAAGATGCGTTCGTCATGTGGTTACATGAGGCAATCGCGGCAGAGGTTCAGGAGCCCCACGCAATGACGCTCTCGACCGTTGACGATCGCGGATGCCCTGACGCCCGCGTCCTCATTCTCAAGAACGTCGATGAGCGCGGATGGCATTTTGCAGCCAAAGCCGGCAGCCCCAAGGGTGTTCAACTGCAGAATAAGGGCTATGCGGCTTTGACCTTTTACTGGCCAGAGCAGGCTCGCCAGGTCCGCTTGCGAGGTAGAGCCGAGCAACTTCCTGACGAGGAGTGTATGCAGGACTTCTTTGACAGGCCTCCGGGATCGAGAGTCAGTGCGATGGCCTCAAAGCAAAGCTCGACGCTCAAAAGCCGAGCCGAACTTCTCGGGACTGTGGAAGCGGTGAGGGCCGCACTTGAGGAGGACCCGAACCAGCCTTGTGCGGAATGGAAGGTATATGCCGTTCTACCCGAGACCGTGGAGTTCTGGCAGGGCACTGCAGATCGCCTCCACGAGAGGCTGCAGTACGTCGCAACAGGCCCTGGAGGGTGGAGCAAGCAACTACTATGGCCATAAGAACGCCATAAATCAGGGTGGTGCGCTCTATTATACACGTCTGTCGAGGGGCCGCATTGCCAACTACAGATGCAGAGATGGGGGGGGGGGGGGGGGATCTTCGAGACCAGCGGGGTGCAGAACAAGAGACTCAACTCTCCAGCCAGGAGAATTTTTCCAATCTTGAATTCACGACCTATGGAATTTATGCGGCATCCATGGCTTGTAGTCTTCAACAATGTGGTCGTTCCTCATCTGGAGAAAATCATTGAATATCTATTCAGAGCAGCATAGCCGGGTTGTAAATGTTAGACATTATCCTTCTATACAGGACGTGCCACACATCTATGTTCAAGAATAGTGAAATATTTATGATGAAACGGCAGGCTTGTCCACCAGGAGAGAGCTCTACCACCACCAACCCTGCTTTGTCTTGATCCAATCATGAACCACTGATGCGATGTTAAGATTGTTCTTCTCGAGGTGACCAAAGTGGCCATTACCCTTGATGCCAATATCGCCCAGCTTGATCCACTCCGGGCTCCCTCCCGCTTGATTGAGATACTCGATGATGCAGTGGTCGTAGGTGATGTGCACGCTCGCCTCTCCTGTCAAAGCCACGTAGGGCACGCTGGAGATCTTCGGAAGCTGCCGTGCGGGCTCTTTCTGCCGGTAACAGTTGCGAAGCTCCAAATTTTCGTTGCCCACGGGCTCTATCTGATCAGCGAGCTCGGCCGAGTCCGTTACCGCCGGTTCGTAGTCCACGTGGGTACTGGTCAGGCCCCAGGGATTGGATGACCGACCGCCGAGTCCTTAGCCGTAGGCCCAAAAAGGTATTGTTGACGGCTCGAGGTTGATACTGCCAGCAAGATATTGAGGGCAGTCATTGGAGATGACGAGGGCTAGCTTGGAACCCAATGACTTTGCTCCTATGAGTGATAGCAATTCGCATCCGGCGGCACCAATTGCTAGTTCTTGCGAAACATAGCTAGCTGTGTAGGGGATGAAGCTTTGCTAGAACTGGTCGAACGTAGGGTCTCCTCGCATTCCTGTTCCGGGCCACTGCGTATGGAGTTGAGACTGATGATAGGTATTGTAGCCCTTGACCGCTGTGAATCCCATCTTGACAACCTCCGCTGACATGCCCACGGCGATAGTGAAGCCTGCTGGGTTATTTATGGTGGAGCGTCCGATGCTATTGGCATTAATTAAATAAAGCTGATAGTCCTGCTTGAGGAAACACGTCGCCCACCCCGGGCGATTGTCAGGGGTGTTGAGCCATGTGGTCGCGGTATTTTGAACTGACGGCGTTGACCCCCGTGCAGGTGCTGTCGGCACTTGGTCCGACTCCAGCGGCGGCCAGAACAAGCGCGGGAAGTGCCGACAGTCGGACCATGATTAATGGCTGCCAACTAATACTTGTCGAGTTTGAAGGGAGAGTTGACACACGCCGAGGAGGGCCAGAAGTCGCACCAAGAGTGCGCACAGAAGTCGAGCAAAACCAGGTCTCCTCTGCTTTTGGGGCTGTTGCGACAGAGAACTGATTCCAATGTACGCTAAAAGACCGAACTTGGTCGTTTCTGTGTTGGTCCGAATCAAGCCATTCATTCTTCGAATTGCGGTTCTTGATGGATGACTTTTGTTTGGGTGATTTCGGGGAACTGTGCAGCGCTGGGGACAAGGCAGCCGGACGTGTTGCCAAAACGATCATCAATCCTTAACGCTAAAGAACTGCTATTGGACTCCGCCCAGCCGTGTTGTCCTTGTGGATTAATTTGGGGAGCATGGCAGCTGAACTCTCTAAGGTAGCATGCTATTCCAGGCTCTCCCAAACATCGGGTCCTTCCCCATGATGATCCCGTTGTTGCGAAATTCTTGAGCGCCAAGGTACTCAGCATCATTCACGTTGTCCAGAGAGTACTACTTCTTGCTACCCACATGATACTTCTGTGGCCAGTTCGCATCGATGTCGGTAAAAAAGTCCGACTCTTCATCATCTGGGCGGCGGGTGGCCTCACGGTTGCTGGGGGCCTGTTACAATGAATGTAACCTTTCACATCCACAGACATTCTCTGGGACTACACAATTATCCTCCGATGGGCGGTGCTCGACATATCCATGGGAATAGTCACGGCCTCGTTGCCAGTTCTGGATGCAGCGATCATGGGCTCATGGCATGCAGCCAAGTCGACGCTCGGCCTGTCCACTCCGGACAGGCAGGGCACCAACAAAAACACCACAACACCGGAACACACAGGCAACTCTGGTCTTCGAAGAGCTTACGCAAGCTCATCTGAGAATATTATCGGCAAAGAGAATGGTGTCGAGCTGGATGTGGTTCACCACAATAGGCATAATGAAGTTATGAACCACGGGAGAGTTCGGACGCAGGCGGCAGACACGACATGATAGGAGGCATAGAGTGAACAACATGTTATAATGAGATTATGACATATGCTTACCGTATTAGCGTAATCAGATAAAGCAAGAAGAATTTGCTTATTCCCCCAGCTACGAGGCCTCAAAATTTCCGTACTTAGTCTCCGGCAAACGTCACATTTCCAACCAAAGTGTGAAGCCCCGAGTGGTTTCTGGTGGGTTGATAGTTTTTGGAGGAGTGACAAGATCGCTCCTGGTAATCAAGAAGCACTCCACGTTGGCCCGATAGCGGACACCCAAGTTCTCGGAACATCCTTGTTGTCGAGCAGATTGACGATCCCCGCGTCCGTGCAGTCTGTCCTGGAGCGCGTGATGTGGGTGCAGGCGTTCCACCGGATGTTACCATATCACCCCGCCGACAATTTGAGAGAGGCCTTGACTGAATGTCAAAGCGTCAAGAAAGAGCTGTTGGAGAACAGCCGCGTTGGCACAAGTTCTATAGCGAGAAGTAGATCATCAATTTCAGGGCATGAAGATTTCGACTACGGTGCATCCACGTCGCGTCTACCATGGCACACGATTGGTAGTTCATACAAGCTTGTTAGAGACAAAAGAGGAACGTCATGCATACATCGCACATGATGCCGGCATGCCATGAGGACGTATGCTCACAAAGCACGTTTGAGTGCTTGTGGTGGGTAGCACTTAGCTACAATCATTCCTGACTACACGCTTCTATGTCTGAAGAGAAGCACGACTTGCTGAAATTAAGAAATTGAAACCAGCCCAGGGCATGTTCATAATTCAATGATTGGCTTGTCTTTCATTCATGGTGGGTTGTATTCTTCCTACTAACATGAGAGCTAGGTTCTGTTGGAAAGCCGTTGCCTCGCACGGTTGCAACTTAGGTTGTCAGCAGCGTAACCACCCTCCCGTCATATCACACTCCTGTCCTCAGCAACGTTCCTCTTTACAACCAAGTTGAAGGATCATATCCCTGCACCGCAAATCTAAATCGTCCAAATCGCAGGGCAAAGTTCCTAGTTGCCCAATTCCGTTGGCTAATTGAAACCGAGAAGATAAGAAAGGTGCACTACGTAGACTACAAGAGACTTTACTCAACCACAATCTCTACATAGAGAATATTGATGATAAGACAGCAAGGAGGCTATGTTTAGTGTGTCTCAAGAAATCAAGGTCGAGCCACCTTGGCAGGCCGATGGGGGTTGTTTACATTCACAGCAATTGGAGCCAAAATGAAAAGGCTTTCCGTCATAATCGTCCAATTATCGACCAAGGAAGATTTTTCCCTGTAAAAGGACATAAACTACATAGAATCAGGAATAGTAAGGCGACCGCCAAGCGTAAGTTTAGGAATTCTTAGACAGACGTAGCTTATGAATGAGGTGTTAAGGACGACAAGGCGT
This sequence comes from Colletotrichum neosansevieriae, assembly GCA_036785495.1. Taxonomy (NCBI): domain Eukaryota; kingdom Fungi; phylum Ascomycota; class Sordariomycetes; order Glomerellales; family Glomerellaceae; genus Colletotrichum; species Colletotrichum neosansevieriae. Next base: position 200,260 of record JAVHLV010000063.1, on the reverse strand, counting down.
CATGGGACCGCGGCATTAACACGCCAAAAGCTCAATATTGTAAGAGAAACGACACGGAATTATCGCCCCCAATGTAAGACGCCAAGACCTTTGAGGAATTCGTGTCTTATATAAGCGGAGAAGCCAACAATTGCGTGCCGAGAGGAGGAGCGGCCTGACCTTCCCGACTTGGACGGGGGCAAAAGTCTTGGCGATCCTTCTCCTGCAAACCATGCGGCACGAACCGAAATGAGTGAATCCTTCAACAGAGTTTATGGCCTCGTGGCCGCAGAAAGACACCATGTTGCTCCAGGGTAAAGTCCGAGATGCAGCAACAACCAGCCCGAATCGGTTGGTTCGGCTGCATACCGCGGACACGTCCGTGGGAAAATGCCGCTGGGCGGCTGGGGAGCTGAAGATGCTGCCTGATTACCCACGAGAGAACCGGCCATTGAGATCGAACAGAGATTTCTGATTGGTTCCCTCGCATTCTTGCCCTGCGTCTAGGCAGACGATGCAAGGGAGTTTCGACACCTTGCTCAGCGAGGCTATCGACGGTGGATCTAGGCTCTTCGTATAAGCAGAAGGTTGCATTGCCTTACTCAATGAGACTGGCATCATGCCGCCCATCAGGCCAGACTTCAATCGCCAATTGTTCCTCCTAGGACTTGGCAGAGTCTGTCAAGAACTGGAACTCTTCATCGAAATGTATAAGTAGCAGTTGGTTTCTCGTGCCTTTATGCGACAGAGTCTCTCCCTTCCAGATTGCTTTACAAGATAAGATCTGCCAATTCGTTTGTAATCTCATCATGCACTTCACTCTTCTCGCAACTGTCCTTGCCGGAGCAAGCCAGGTTTCTGCCCTGGTTCGCTCACCTACTCCAACGGTGAGTGGCGGAAAGTACATCGTTGATGGACAGTACTCCTTCGCCAACAGACTTCTTTTCAACTTTGCAACCGGCACCGACCTCCCTGATGGACTGTACAGGAGCACCTGGCCCATTGACAGCACTCATGCCTACTCGGCCGACAACGTCGTAGTTTCAGGCGGTTATCTCAATCTCCTTGTCCCAGGTGGTCAGACCTCTCAACCGTACCTTGGTGGAGAGGTCACCACTGTGGTTGAGAACATCAAATACGCCTCTGTTCGTACGGTGGCCATCTTCAGCGAGCCCATCGGTGTTTGCAATGGTAAGTTGCACTCGTATCTTTGTCTGAGCGTGGAGTCCTTAACAAACCATCAGGCATTTTCTACTACTATAACGCGACTCAGGAGATAGATATTGAGTGGCTCTCAGACCCGGCGTCTCTCAGCAACCCGGGTACTCGTAGGGTCTGGCTCACCAACCAAGACGCCGACCGGAACGGTCAAAAGACCTACAATACCGTTGCCCCGCCCTCCGATGCCACTTCCGCTGAGCACGAGTACCGCATTGACTGGACCCCGGGTCTGGTTCGCTGGTTCATCGACGGCGTTCAGGTTTGGAGTACCACTGCCGATGTGCCGACCACGCCCGGACCCTGGGTTCTGAACAACTGGAGCAATGGAGATAAGGGCTGGAGTGCTGGCCCTCCTGCCACGACTGCAAACTTCCGCATCAAGGATATGGCAATTTACTACAACACGGGAGCATAGAGTGAAGAAGTATCTTCTCCGAACAGGTATTGCAGACACGCAAAGCCTCAACTCACTGAAGTTTGAACTACCCCATCAGGAGGGCTATCAGAGTCGATTCCGAAGGCCTATGACCAGTTAGACTATATATGTAGGCTCCGACAAGGTCTTACGACCCCGTAGTCTTGCTATGTCGATGTCAAAAAATCAATTGAACATTTAGTGTGCCTACGCCACCTTCTGCTTGTAACTGCTCGCCCGTTGGCACAATGGGCAGTTTCTGGTGGGCCAAGAGCACTTGTACAAAAGCTTGCAATGCAAACTCCATAGCACGATATAAAATAAAGAAGAACGTATGAGTACTGTGGTCTCTGATAACGTTGTGCTGTATTTGCATTCACAAGAGCAGAGTACCGATGCCGTGTTTTCCAACACAAGTTTGGCTATATGAGTAACAATGAGTGCTACAGGCGCAACGCTAAGGCTTGAGAATCTTGGATGGTGTACAGAAGTAAACTTGAGTGGCGCTGTCAATTCAGGTTGACGTTCTTGCGGTTGGTCGGGATGTGGGCCATCATTTGAAATACAAGCCCTTCTTGACATGAAGGTCTCGTTGCACTGTTCACAACTACCCAACTCTTGGTTTCAACCTATGATTAAATTGCTATAGCGAAGGCATTATGGGTAGAGGGATAATGTGGCATCGCTCGTGAACTCGACATTTAGTGAGCAATAGTATTAGCTTGAACCTTGAGAGTGAATGACGGGCACCAGATGATGTTGCCATAATTCCACAAGGATGAATATAATTCACCAATACATCAGTTTCAGTACCTTTTATAGTCACCAGACCAACCAAAATGTATGGTTTCTATATAAAAAGAACTCGATCCAGATCTCTGAGGTCCGAAATTATCAATCACAACAATCACAACGTTTACAACCATTACAACAATCAGACAAAACAGACAGTCCATCGCCTAAACAAACTGAAATACCAAGGGAATCCTACAAGAATTAGGGAATCGTAGCCTGCTTCACAATGTCTTCCGGAAAGAAAACCCCTATCTATTATCACGATCCCACGAACCCGTCGTGGCAAAAGTCAGGCCCGACCAATGTAAGAAGCAAAAGCCAAACACACGAGACAACATAGCTGACATAGACCTCAGAACCCCGGTGGCTATCTGAGCTGGGGAGGCCATGGTCAGAGCAGCGGAGGAAGCAGCAGTACCGGGAACGCAGGTGGAGGTAGCACTAGTGGAGGTGGAGGAGGCAGTAGCAGCGGACAGGCGGGAGGCCAGAGCGGAGGCTACAAGCCACCTTTCCAAGGCTTCATCAAGAAATGATGGATGGACAAAGTATCTGTGTGGTCGCTTAAGCCAGGCACGTACAAGCACTCATAGCTTAGTTTAGTTACATAGAAAAGTCCTTCAAGACTTTATTATTTCATCATTTCGACTTAATCCAGTTAAAGGCTATTCTTGCTCCGAATCTCGGCATGGTGACTGCATAAAACTATGTGCAAAGGTTCTCGGTTATCTAGCAAAGTGAATGGCCACGGCATCTTCTGTCGAGGTACAAGGACAGCAGGCAATGAGTCAACGAAAACGAGAAGCAGATGATTAATAAAATTTCTGTTCGAAGCATGGATGATAGTCAAGGTCGCTTGATTATTCTAAGTATAACTCCTCATTCCTACATGCCACTTATACTGATGGCAAACCTCTCAACTCCTTGTTGCGTAAGGCGACGTCATTCCCACAGTTTCCTCACCCTCAAGCCTGTTATATCCTCCGCTGTATCCCATCGACCTTTCGTTCTCGCCATATCCCGGATGTGTTCCCCGGCCGTAAGGCACTGACTGGTTGGCCACGGCGTTTCCTTGCTTCTGAGAGTTCTTTTTGTTCTTGGAGAACATCTTCTTGATCTTCTTCGCAGTCTTTTTGACGGCCTTCTTGATCCATTTAGTCGGGTCGAAGCCATACTTCTTGTTGCTGGAGCTGGAGCTTCCGTCTTCCTTGTCGCCGCCAGAGCCTCCTTTGCGCTTGCGTCGGTAGCAGCAACAGCACAGGCCGACGCCACCAACGAGGACAAGGGCGCAGACAATTATGATGGCCATGACGGTTCCGGGCATGTGAAAGCCGCTGTCGCTGTCGTCGTCGCCACCATCGCGGGTGGCTAGTAGATGCCCCAAGGGGGTGTTGTAGATAGCAGGCATGATTATGGAGGTTTGCGTAGCTGGTCTTGAGCGTGGGGGTTATCTGAAAGCCTCTGATGGATTTCTATGGATCGGCTCTTGGTGTAGATGTCGGCGACGACGGGTGGATTAAACAGGCGTGATTCTCTCCAGGAATGAACCTTTGATGAGAGCTAGGAATGCTTGAAGTCATACTTGAATCCCAGCCGTCAACCTTTCAGAGCAGACCATTTCGTTATATACAGACAGAGCACAAGACATAGTAATATGTTAGAACCAATGAATAAACGGAAGCATTGTGGCTTGGCGGACCCTCGATGCCCTTCATTTAACTGGTTCTATTAATGTCACGGCAATAAGGCTTTACATGGTCGGCCTGGGTCGGCAGTCCCGATGGTTGGACGCAACACTTGGAGGCTGACTCGTGCGCGCAATTTAAGCCCCGTAGGGCGATGCGGTAAAGACGTCGGGGTTCCCGCAACATCTAGTGTACATACAACCCTTGCCATTTTGGAAAAATTGTTTCGCATTGCTATGCCAGGAATCCGGCGTTATGGGGGAATAACGATCTGGGCAGACTATAGTGCCGCTGTCTGATGTTCGAGGCTGGCTGGATGGGGCCAACGCGAAGGACAAGACTTTAGTGGCCTTTCAAATCAGACGAACGGTGGAGAGATGAGGGGACAGCCACGGTAGAAAACCTCTCGTCTGATTTTAGAGTCTTCGTCGGTACACTTTTCTGGCGTCCTCACTGCACATTGGTTTCGAAACGGGCCCGGATAAGAACCACTACTTCCCGATACTGTCCAGCCTCCAGTCGATAGTGAAAGGTGTCTAGGAGCTTACCACGTTTAGTTTTGACGAAATGGCAGGCAGCAACAGAACATTTCTTTCACCCCATTGTGGAGGGGTGAAAGAGAGTTGTGGAAAGGATTTATTAGGCTAGCTAGCTATGCTAAACCAAGAAGTCGCCGTGTCGATGTCCCCGGGGTATTCGACGACCTTCAGCAGTCCGCAAACTCCATTCTGTCAATCAGAGACTCTTGGAAAGAAGTTCAGCGCGACGGTGGCCCTATTCCCATGACTAGGGCAGGTGGGAGTGCTTCTGCATGGTCTGGTTGAGTGGCATTATGAAGTCACGAAAGTTGATGATGCTGCAGCGACGACAAGGTCCGAAATTTATATAAGCAAAGGAGAACTTCCTCTTAGCCAAGTTAGCCATGCGACAACGAACAACCATCAAGGCCCTGACTTCCGCCATCTTCCAAGCTAAGTTATTAAGCCTAGTTGAAGCATCTTCGTCAACGGCTTCTAAAGATGAAGTATTACGCCGCCTTCGCCGTTGCCGGGCTTCTTGATGTTGTTCATGGTCATGGCTACTTGACCATCCCGTCCAGTCGAACCCGGCTATCTGCAGAGGTATGACAGTTCGCCAAGTCGTTATATATCCTCCACCAAACTAACATGAATCCTGCCAGGCCGGAATAGGCTCTTGCCCAGAGTGCACCATTTGTGAGCCCGTTTCTGCATGGCCAGACCTCACGGCCGCCACTGTTGGACGAAGCGGGCCCTGCGGTTACAATGCCCGCGTCAGTGTCGACTCCAACCAGCCATCCACCAACTGGGGCAACTCGCCCGTAGCAACCTACACGCGTGGCCAGGTTGTCGACGTGCAATGGAGCGTTGATAACAACGGCGACCACTGCGGCATGTTCAGCTACCGCATCTGCCAGGACCAAGCCCTCGTCGACAAGCTCACCACGCCTGGATACTTGCCCACCGACGCCGCGAAACAGGCTGCCGAAGAATGCTTCCGACGCGGCACATTGTCGTGCACTGACGTCTCCGGCCAGAACTGCAACTACAGTCCAGACTGTTCCTCCGGCGTGCTGGCGAAACGACTGGTTCACGTGCAACGCGCTCCAGGCGGACAGCCGCAGGGGATGCCAGGGTGTTGATAAGGCGCCGTTGGGATCTTGCTACACCTCTATTGCGGGCGGCTACACCGTGGCGAAGAAGATCAAGATTCCCGACTACGTCTCGAACCACACATTGCTCTCGCCTAGATGGAACTCGTTCCAGACGGGTCAGGTCTACTTAACCTGTGCCGACATCGCCATTTCAGGTGGCAGCAGCAGCGGCAACCCAATCACTTCGAGTCGAACGACCTCGGCGGCGGCTACGGCGACAAGCGGTAGCTGCGCGGCGGCCAGCAGCGTGGCTGTCACCTTCAATGAGATCGTGACGACGGTGCCGGGGCAGACGATCAAGATTGCGGGGTCCACCCCAGCGCTCGGGAACTGGAACGCGGCGTCGGCGCCGGATCTTTCGGCGGCGCAGTACACAAGCTCGAATCATCTGTGGACTTAGACGGTGACACTGCCGGTCGGGACGACGTTCCAGTACAAGTTCATCAACGTTGCCTCAAGCGGCACGGCGACGTGGGAGAGCGATCCCAATCGGTCATACACGGTACCAAGCGAGTGCGCGACCGCTATCACCGTTAGCAGCAATCGGAAGTGAGACTGAGACCATGGTACTCCAGAGAGCAGTGAGGTGTTTCGCCGGGCTCTGATTTTGGGATTTGGTATACATGTTTGGCTGTCGCCAGTTGCTGTGTATGAGTGAGTCTTCCTTCCTGACCTGTAAATACCATGAATAACGCAATAAATTATTGGGTGTGAACTAGGCAGCTGCTTGATTGTTTCGTCCTCAGATCAAGAATGTGATGAGAACGATACTAATTACCTATGCTGGAAAAGGAGGCGAGGCTCCGCGCTACACGTCTTTTAAGCGACCACTGTAGCGATTAACATGAACAGGCACTCGTTCCCACTAGTCTCACCGCGTTTTCCGGTTGGGGGATCGATTGCATGAATCCAGCCAAGGTGGAGGAATTATTGGGGAATTTGGGGGCTGATGTCCGCTGGACTTCGCGAATCCTTCACATGAGGCCTCAATTGACCGGAGGATCTTACTTCCGTTCAGCATGCAAAGTCACAGATAGGTTCTGCTGAACGATGAAACTTCTTCCTTCGCGCTTCGAAATTGAATGCAGATAAAACAACTCGCCACAGATCGGCGGATGAGCAACACGGCGAAAGCTGGCGGCCTAGATCCTGACAGCAGCTTTGGGCCCAGCGGCTCTTCTGCCTTGCGCTATCCCGGGCCCCCGGCATTCCTCCCGTCTTAGTGCTCACCCTGTGGTGCTCATTGGCCTTTCAGTCCGATAAACCCCGGCGGTGCGATCCGCTCTACACAGGCAGCAGCGGCCTCAGAAGGGGCTGTTTCTTAACGTTGACGGCCAGCAAAGATCGTGTTTCGCTGCCAAGCACCGTGAGCTAGGTAGGGTGAGTCACACAGCAGAAGAAGGCAGCACTCGATGTAAGCTGAGGCTTCACCATGCCAGCGTGGTTGACATGGCGTTTTTCTACTTCACTTTTGACTTTCGTAGGACCTGAAATGAAGGAATAAATATGACCATGCTCCGCCTGAATTGAGAGATTCTTCCCTTTCTGAGGTAGCAACACCTACATCATCTTCCCTTTTTCAGAGTTCATATCACGGACAATGGCTCCCGGCAGCACAATCACAGAGGCCTTGGGCCTCACCATGGCGGATGACACCAAGACTAAGAAAGAGACCAACGGCACGACAGATGCCAAGGAGATGAATGGTCAAACAACAAATAGCGACACCAAAACCGACGACGATGCTTCGAAGGATGACGCTGGAGAGGAAGCCAAGGAAGACGACAAGCCCAAAGAGCCGCTTGCTCCCACCGGTTCAATCAGCTCCACCAAGAACATTTATGCAAGCCCCAAGGACGACGACGGTAATTGGACATGGGTCGACAAGTATCCCGAAGACGTCCACGAGGCTGCCGAGAACGAAGAGACTGCCCAGTACGCCGTAGTTGTCCGCAATGTTAAGTCCAAGGACAGTCGGAAGAAGCTTGAGGCCCATTCCATCGTCATCCAGTCTCCTTGGCTCAAGACGGCTCTCGGCGAGATCCTGGAGGGCTACACCGGCGTGGCTTGTGAGCTCGAGCGCCTCGAATTCGACGCTCCCTTTCACCCATTTGTGCACCGCTGGACCGACCTGTGCCGGTACATGAAGAAGTCGGACCTCGATGAAAAAACGAAGGAGCACCTCGAGATCCTGCGCGACATCCTCCAGTACGAGATCGGAGATGCCATCAAGGTATTCGAGGACTACGTTGCCAAGGGAGTCATCACATTTGAGCATCTATGGATGATCTTCCAGCCCGGCGCCATCCTTCTCTCCGCCTACAAAGGCCCTCTTTCCGCCTTTGAGCTCGACGAGACTGAGTACAAGGCAACTCAATGTGGCAAGTTCCTGGAGTTGTCCGCCGACTGCGTCGACTACGGCGGTAAGACCTTTGGTCGGTACGGCGAAAGCATCAAGATCCCCGAGTTCCTCGGGACGAAGAAAATCACCGGTCTGAACGCCTACCCCTGGGCCTTCCACGCCGAGAAGGACAAGGTCCGCCAGACCCTGATCCGCCGCGGCCAGATCTTCGAGGAGCTCTCAGGCCACCATTACAAGCAGTATTCCGGCACGGCCATCACTTGGGATCGCGAGGGTAATGAGGTCCCCATTCAGGTCGACGGCCGCATCGTGGTGGACATCAGCTCCTTCAACCGATACAGCCCCTACTATCCCCGTTATCTTGACGACTGGAACGCCAAAGACATTGAGGCCCTCTCGGCATGGAAGGGTACTCATGGTCTCGGTAAAGACGGCAACCTGAAGTTGACGCCTTACCACCAGATGTTGGCTCGCTCACGCACGCGCGGCTACTCCCTCAAGCTGAAGAAGTGGCTCGACTTCTTCGTCGAGACGGTCGAGGAGATAACATGGAACACAAACGCTTTTGACAAGCTCGTCCTTCCCGAGGACCAAAAGGAGCTGATCCTCGCCTTCTCCGAGTCCCAGCTCGACGGCTCCTCCACCTTCGACGACGTCATCTCTGGCAAGGGCAAGGGCATCATCTGCCTGCTATCCGGTCCTCCTGGCGTGGGCAAGACTTTGACCGCGGAAGCCGTCGCCGAGAATCTCAGGGTGCCTCTCCACACCCTCAGCTCGGGTGACCTGGGTTCGCAGCCTTGGGAAGTTGAGAACGGCCTTTCGCGCATCTTGGAGCTCGTCGCCCGATGGAACGCCATCTTGCTGTTGGACGAGTGCGACGTCTTCCTCGAGGCGCGGTCCACGCACGACCTCGAGAGGAACAAGGTCGTCTCCATTTTCCTGCGTACGCTGGAGTACTACGAGGGCATCCTCTTCATGACCACGAACCGCGTGGACAACATCGATGCCGCCTTCCAGTCGCGCATCCACGTATCGCTCGAGTACCCCGACCTGACTGTCGATTCCCGCCGCCAGATCTGGCGGAACTTCCTCCGGGGCGCATCGCTCAAGAGTGAGGTCACAGAGGCGGACCTGGACGACCTGGCCACACTGCAGCTCAACGGTCGCCAGATCAAGAATATCCTGAAGACATCGCAGTTGCTTGCTGCGAGGAAGAAGAGTACGTTGCAGCGCAGCTTCATCGACACAGTTCTCAATATTGAGAAGCGGCGTCCTGGTGGTCGGCAATAATTACTATCGGCGTCTTATGTGGAATTCATTCGGAGTTATTTGACAGCATGCCGTCTTTTGCCGTCTGAGGGAAATTGGCTTAGAGATTTTAGAGATTTCTGAGATTTTGAGCACTGAATGAAACTAAGATTATGATCTGAGCAAGTTTGTCTCCCGTGATTCCGCAGTACGGGAATTTTTAGCGAAGGAGGCCGACGGCGACGGCGCTAATGCCGATAAAGTCTACAATGTTGATGGCTGATGAAAAGTCATTTCTGCCTTCCTATTTGCCCCAGGGTGCGACACCGGTCATTCATCTCCCGGCCGGTCCCGAACGACGCCTGCCGCAGTAGTGGGGCTTGCGGAACGGTCGGGCCCGGCAGGCCGGTAGAATCAACGATAGCACCAACGGACCGAGGGCATTTGGCGATAAATAGCTAGAAATTCTTTCATATCAGATTACCGCACGTTTCAGCTATTTTTATTAGGGATATTATCTTATTGTTCGCTCACTGCCCCCGGTGAGTGACGGAGCACAAATGGTTGTTAGCGTTCAACCCTCCGTATGTTGCCGTACTTGCTCTTGGCAAATTACGTTTTAATGATCTCAGAAGCCCGGAGAATACCGCGTGCCGTCTTTGACACCCACTCTTCAGCAGTAGTCAAGTTGCCATCACCGTATTGAACACCCTCCGTGATTCCTGGAAACAAAACGGCGGCGTAGCCTGTATCGAGCTGTTTAGTTCAGGTATCTAAGTAGGGGGGGATTAGATAGCTTACCCGTGTCCAGCCCAGGGGCAGTGACTATGTGCTTGTAGAATTCACGGTTTGGTAAGCCGCCCTGGCTGACGAAACCCCGCTGGAAATCGCGGTATTTGTGGTTCACAACGGTGATGAGGTCCTTGTCATCCGTAGTAACGGCAAGTTGCTCCAAGGCTTTCACCTCGTCTGCACGAGCGGTGAACTTGTCAATGGCATCCGATAGCTCGGAGAGATCCAGTTCCTGGCCTTCAGACTCGATGTACTCTGAGAGATCTTCGTAGTAGGACCGCAGCTCCTTGGCGTAGTTTGGCAGGTCAATCGGCAGGATCTCATCGTCCGCAAGATGAAAAGCAACCAAAGCTAGGTACTGGCCAATTGCGGCATGCTGATGGAAGCCCGGGTCCCCAAAGTTGGCCATCCAATGGTACGTGTCATAGTTCGAATGGTAGTGCCAGACGGGGTCGCTCGCGCCGTTGTCAGAGCCGACATCCAGCGAGCTGATGCCTTTGTGAAGAAAAGCTGTGTAATCGCTTCCGCTGCCAAGGGGCCCCACAAGGCCGCCCGAGACTTCCTCCCAGGCGTCGTAAAGGCTCATGTTAAAGCCACCAAAGTTCGGGTAGACGACCTTCTTGAACGTGTCGGTTGCGAGTGTGTGAAGCTCGGGGGTCGTCGCGAGGTTCGGCCTTGGCCCAGAGACTCCCACGTCGACGTTGAGGTACGCCACAGCGGTCTCAGTCAGCCAGTTGATGTTATCTTCAACCCATTCGGTACTGCCAACGAGACCGTATTCCTCAGCGTCCCAAGAGGCAACTACGCTAGACAAAGTTAGGAGTTATCTACGAATGATACTGTCAGGAACGTGGCTTACATATTCCTCCTAGGAACCCAGCCCTTGGAGCGAAGCACTGCGACAGCCTTAGTAAACTCTACCATGATAGCAGAGCCGGAATTCGGGTCTCCATTGCCACCAATCATCCACGTGTCGCGGTGGTTTCCTATGACGATTGTCTCATCGGCATTGGTTCCGTTGACATGACCAATAACGTTCCAGATGGGCGTGATCTTGCCCTCGCTGAGGTTATCCAGGTGCAAGGTCACACCAGGGGCTGGGCCGGCGCTGTAGTCGGCATCGAGACCACCGGCCCAGATGGTGCGGTTGACCTCGTCGGCGGTCGGTCCAAAGCCATTGAGAGCCCGCAATAGAGGCTCGGCAGACGCGTATGAGATGGGGATAGAGGGAATCTTCGGGGTTACGTCGTCGACTGCTGCCCGATCAACACCTTCGTGTGATGCATATCCCGGAGTGGTTGGGTCGCCGGGGTTGGTGGAAAGGAAGAGGACGGAACCCTTCTGGACCGAAGTTGGGTTTCTTGCCGGGCCGTCTGCGGGGTGAATGGTCAAAATCACTTCAAACATCCTTCATTGTACGACAGAACTTACTGGGATACGACTCGTAGCCGTTGGCTACGGTGTAGTTGCCATCGTCACCCGGGTCAGTAAAGATGACCGTTCCAATCATGCCGTGATCCTGCGCATTCTTGACCTTCAGGCCCCGGAACAGCCCTCCATATCTGGCCAAAGCAATCTTGCCCTCAAGTTCAACGCCAAGCTCGACCAGGCGTTCGAAATCGAGTTGGGAGCCTCGTCTTTGCACTGTTAACAGAAACCCATGAGGCTCAGACGAGAAGACTCACCCAACATAAACATACTCCCCCGTGACATTACCCGAAGCCGAGTACCCATGGAACGTGGGCTGGTTGTCTTCGCGACCGGTCACATCGTCTTCTTCTAAGACGTCCTCATCCAATCTGACATTCTCGGTCGAGCCATTCGCATAGGTTACCTGCAGCGACGCATGAACCGGATAGCTCAAGTAGACGTGATACTCGTTCAATTTCGCGTCGAAGCCGTTCTGGGTCCATTGATCCGCCGTCCACTGTGCAGCATCCTTGCCGAGACCTGCGAGCTTGACCTGGTGGCCATAGTAGTCGGACCATCCGTCAATGGTGACGTTGTCGAAGGAGTTTACAAGTATGGTCTCTTCTTCAGAGAGTACCGGAGGCCACTGGTCATCTGCACGCTTGGTGATGGGCTTGCGATGTGTATGCCTAGGACTCACGAGGAAGTCTCGCTGGCATGCCGAGGCAAAGGCCGTGAAGGCTAGAGCGAGCGTGAGTTGATTGCGCATTTTGGTTACCGCGACACTCAATTCTCGAGGCGGGAAAGCGAAACCCATCACCGAGCCGGCATCTCGTGGGCGCAGAGAGCCTTAGCCGGCTTTATAGCCACTGACCTGCATGTTCTTATCCTGGACAGTACACCTGCCTCCACCGACATACATGGCTCTTCATACGGCTTCGCAAAGATTGGGCTGCGCTTTCAATTGGATATCGGGGCTGTCGGGAAGTGTGCGACGAAGGATCGGTAAGCCCGGTGATGCCATCGCACAACGTCGTCTGCAACCGCTGGGCAAACGGATCCACGGCTGACCCATCTGGCTGCTCCCCGGCATCAACAGCCCATGCGACTGTCGTCATCCTGCTCTGGAAGGCTCGGCCCTTTGAGGTACGCACGTCAAGCTAGAGCTTTTCGGCAGGAGCTTTTCTGGGCTGCCCAGAAACGAGATGGAGATAAACCCGGTAAGACGGCGTGGAAAGACGAGCTGGCCAGCTTGATTGTTCAGATCGATGATCAACCTGCCTTGTTTGTGCTAGGCGACGATGTCTGCCAAGTAAAGATGGCGGGGTAGCTTCACGTATCGCGGATAAGCTGATGGCACGCAAGGGGGGAAAGTTCCCATGCGGAGAGAAGTGCGCATGTTGACGTGCAAGCTGCCCCTCCCCCGCTTCCGGGCACTGGATGCTTTCTGACACCAGACCCGCGACGAGTTCTTGGATTCCATTGACTATTGACCACGACTTTCACTCCCACATGACTTTCTCCTCGCGCGGAATGACGACTTCCTTGGGAGAAAAACTCGACTGCTTAAAATATGTCGAAATACTTGGCACGCCGACGCAATTCTTACTCAATCTGTCGATTCCAATCCTCCAAAGACACCACCGGCCTTAGTTCTAGACGCGGTAATCATGTTGAGCTAACCAGTCCAAGCAGCTCATCAGCGCCATACTGAGCTTGAATCCCCAACCCAAAAAGGCTCCTAAGTCTGACAAGTAACTGCGAAGTTCTGCCCGGCGCTCGGGATCCAGTGGAGCAAACACATTGACTGGCCATAAATGATGGGTTGTTCCCAAGATCGCATGCAAGCATCAGCAGGCCCCTGTATAAGAGGGAACCAGACAATTGAATGCTAGGCAATATAATAACGTCGCTCCCGAAAGCAGGCTGCGGTTTTCGCTACGAATACTCACGATGGATGAGGATCGAGACGCAACGTAACCCCGCACGCCTCATGCCGCACGAACAGAAGACGGCTAAACCCGGGTAGTTCGGTACATCTTATCGGGTTCACCCATCACCAAAAAGGGCGAACACGGCTCCGGCTATCCGGAGAAACGCTGATAATATGCCGTCTGCCCGTCCGTCCTGACGGAGAACACCGATCCGAAGAGACCCACTCGGGACGCCGAATGCTCGCGGGGCCGCCGTAAGATGGGGCCGTGAGCCACGACCCACAGCAGCGTGAAAAGTTTTCTCGGACTGCCCGAGCCCTCCTTAAGCTGTGGAAACGCACCACTGGTCAACACACAAGGCAGATGTTCTCATCTGCCCGGCTAGCTCAATCGGTAGAGCGTGAGACTCTTAATCTCAAGGTTGTGGGTTCGACCCCCACGTCGGGCTCAATTCCCGTCAGCGATTGACATCGTGTACATTTTTGTGTTTTGTTTTTAATTATCCTTGAAGTCTATGCTCGTCCGCAATGCCACGCTTGTCGATCCACGTTGTGAACACTGGCTATTGACTCATTCTATAATAACTTGCTATTACAGCTAAAGGGCTCTTTAAAATTTAGTGGTATTTTTATTCCATCTTTTCTCATTATTCTGTATGCCACGCTCCTGAAGCACCAATGGACGAATGCCATAATCATGTGGGAACATCGCCCCTGCGGGTGACTCGCAACCAGAAATCCGTCGTTACCCAAAAAGCGGCATCGAACAGCTTGAGCGGCTCTTGTGGCGTCACAATGGCGAAGTCAAATCTTCGGAGTAGCTGCAAGTCATTCATTCAGTTGATCTGACTGACCTCCCCGTTCCTCGAGCACACGCAGGGTAACTTACCTCAACGAAGATCTTGTTCAGCTCCATGTAAGCAATCGGTTTTCCGAGACACTGAAACCGGCCATGCCCAAACGCAAGTTCCACTACTCCGCTCATTTCCTTGAAGCGTTCCTCATCGACGGCAGCTTCCAGCCAACGTTCAGGCCTGAAGACGTCCGCGTCAACGCCGAACGCCTCCTTAGACCTCATCAACCTCTGTATGTTGATACCCAGCTGCGTTCCCTCGGGCAAGAAATAACCGCAAACCTCTGCCCCACCCTTTGCTACTTGCTTGTAGTTGAGACCGGTTGACGGAGGAAACATCCTGATGCCTTCTTTGATGACGGCCTGGAGGTACGGCAAGTCACGAGCCTCGGCATCCGTGATCGGCGAGCTGATGCAGCCTTTTGCAGCTTCTGTGTCAATCTCATAACGAAGGGCCGTCAGCGAGGTCGGAGTGTTGAGAAGACAGAGCAACGTCATGCGGATGGCTGTGGCCGTAGAGTCTGAACCGGCGATGCTAGGAAAACATTATTAGTAGACCACGATCGTGCATTGATGGTGTCCATACAATTCGAGAAAGATCTCGGCAAGAAGCTCTTTATACGTGAGACCATTTCTTAGGTGGTGTTGCACCATAGTGCCGTCAGCATCGGCGTCGGGGGCCAGCTTTTGGTCGGCAAGGCTTTTAGCCACGCTACGACTTATTGTGAGTCCAGTATTGCATAACGATTATCAACGGACTTACTGCATCAGCTTTCCGAAGCCATACTCGTCGCTCGAAAACGGCAGGAGCTTGCTGAGGGGCCAGTTTTGCATCAAGATGCCGACCTGGGGAATATTTAACATGATTGCCAGAGCTGGGAAAACACGGTCGTTCATCTCAACGTAGCCCCATAGATCCTCGTCCTTGTTCAAAAAGCCCAAGGGTTCGCCGAAAGACAATTGGCCGATGACGTCTAGGGCAAAGTACTGCGACTTATGCGAGAACTCTATGGGACGAAAGTCGGCGGCCGTCGAGATGTACTTGTCCTCGATAAGGCCGACAAACCGAGCAACGATCTTGTCTACTCCTGCTTCGAAAACACCGTTGTCTCGACCGGCATACTAGGAAGAAAAGGTCAGTGATACCTCTCTCAGGGCAAAGCTCAGCGAGCGAGATGCGCACCCCGGGCGTTAATTTGCCCCTCAATGCTTTCCGTTCATCATCGTTTCTCATGGAGAAGAGGCTATGCGTGTCCGGCACAACCTTGGAAAGCTCATACCACGGACCTTTCGTGAAGTCCGAGCGTACCGCCGAGATTCTGCGATAGGTAGCCGGGTCGCTGAAAAGAACCTCGTTCGGCCCTACCCGTACTAGAGGGCCTACATAGCTCGTTCAGTTCCATGTCAACTTACACGTCAAAAGTGTGCTAGGTCTCACCATATCTGTCACCTAATTCCTTGAGTCTGAAACTGAGTTTACCACCGCTTGTCATGATATTCATCGGAATGATTGAAATGGAGTTCAGCAATGGCCCTGGAACGTGCCTCAGGCGGTACCACGATACGAAGTACCATGACGAGAGCAGTGCGATGGCCCACGTGACAATAATCGTCAATGTGGACGTCGATTTAGGCTCGTCGGAAGCCCAGGCATCGCCGTTGTTACGACCGCAGGCGGCGCCTCACCGCAATAAGCGGGCCGCGCGCAGCGCAATATTAAGCCGCATACGGGTTAGAGGCATAAGTAGTGATTCAAGGGCATAAGCAATAACCCAGGGGCTTAATAACATATAAGAGGAGCACTGGGCACACTATAATTTAGTATAAAGATAGCTTCGCTTATATAACTTTAATTAACATGCTTATTAGACCCTTATTTCTAACCCCTAACTGCATATAGGATCCTTATTATTATATAGTAGCATAACCTATATAATATTATAAATTAGATCTACTTTATAGTAATTACTAAAATAGTAAAATAAAGTTATATAACTATCTAATATAATATATATATTATAAGCTTATTAATATGCTTCTAAGAAGTTATATAGTTATCTATAGTTATAGTAAGTATACTATAGAGCTTAGAGGTAGTAAAACCTTAAGATAAAGCTATTATAGATCTTTAGCAGAAGATCACTAAGCTATAGTTAGCTTACTAATAGATATATAAAGAGCATAATACTTTTTAAATATAGTTATAGAGTATATAAGGGACTACTCTAGCACTATCTATAGTTTATAATAGTAGCAGAGATATATCCTCTCTAATAGTACTACTACTATTAAGGATCCTAGTAAGCCTAGCCTACTCCTGCTTTAGTATATAGGAGGAGACTAGCTATTTAGATATTATAATAATAGATACTTTACTAATAACATAGATACCTAGTAAGACCTCTAAACTAGATTTAGATTAGTTTAAGAGCCTTAAAATAAAGTTCCCTAAAAATCTATACCTAAAAGGATCTATAAATTAGATTATATAGTTAATATAAGTATAAATCTTAATAGCAATTTATAAAGTAGCTCTTAGAGATATATTAACCCTAGTAGAAGATCTCTAGATTATAATTAAGATATATAATAACCTTATAGAAGGGCCTTTATCCCTTATAGTATATATATAGAATAGTTCTAAGATTTAAAACACTCTTATATAGATATATACTAATATTAGTATTATCCTAAGAGGATAAATATAAGATTAGATATATACTCTTAAGCTTATAAAAAGCAATTCTATATTATATATCTTAAAGTTTAGTAAGCTATAGTATAGATACTAATAAGTAGGTAGTACTATCTCTTCTAAAAATACTATTTAAGTATTTATTTAAGGAGCTAAAGAGCAGTACTATAACTAGGCTATTTACTAGAAGTTAAAGTATTATAATAGGTCTATAATAATAGTTAAAGGACTTATAGCAGACCTCTAGAATAAAACTTATATAACTAGTAAGGTAAAGTCTATACTTATTATATAAATAATAGATAAAGTATCTAAGAGAGATACTAAAAAGAAGTCTAAGAAGAGAGATTATATAAGCTATAATTATTATAGCTATAGCTATACTAATACTATATAGTAAGTATACCCTATCTATAAAGCTAATAATAAAAGTCTATTAACACTATAAAAGAGTAATAATAAGATAGATATACCTAAAAAGAAGTCTATAAAGGATAGTTAGAAGATAATAGAATAAGTTTACCACACCTTTATAAACTTAAATAACTTTTAAGCAGCATAAAGTGATCTTAAAATATATTTAGTATATAAAACTATACCTAAGAATACTAGAAGAGAAGAGACTATTCTAAGAATAGTTAAGTAAAGTAATAGTGCTTAGCTATAGGATATAGGTATAAATATATATATAATAAATAATATATTATAGTATAATAATAATAAGTATACCCTATTAATAACTCTATATATAATATATATAGGAGGAGGATTTATCTACCCTAAATATATAGAAATAGTTATACTATGCTTTAATAATAGGGAGTTAATATAATTATAAAATATATTATATATACTAAGCTTCCCTATTAATATATTTAGCAGAGAGAGACTTTACCTTAGTAGAAGCTACCTTAATAAGAATAAGCTTATTAGAGCTAATAGATAAGTATTTATAATACTTAATATATATTAAAGAGGTTTTAACCTTAATATAATATATAAGAGAGATTTAGGTATATAGGTAATATATACTATATAGTAGAAGACTAAATCTAAGCTCTAGTATAGAAGACTTAGTTACCCAGGCTTTAGAGAAATAAAAAAGACTATTTAAATAATAAAGAGCTGTATAATATCCCCTAAGTTAGTAGTTCTATAACTCTATAAAACCTATAATCTCTTAAAGAGCCTAAGATATTCCCTATAAATACTAAGATACTACATAGAGAGGGCAGGAGACATTCTTTATATTAATATTAGAGAAGTAAAGCTAGTAAAGTACTTTAAATACTTTTTACTAGTTATAGATAATAAAACATACTTCTAAGCAATTATCTTTATAGATATAAAGAATAAGCTAGTATATTAGTTAAGGATTTATCTCTAAGAGTAGAAGAATACCTTTAGTATAGCAGTAAAGGTTATCTATATAGATAATATAGGGGAGTTTATAGTAACTTACTTTAAAGCTATATTATAGAATAATAGGATAAAGATAGAGTTATTACTACTATATATATATAAGCAGAACAGTATAGCAGAGTATATAATTTAGATTATTCTAGATAAGGTATATACTTTAAGTGTTAATTTAGAGGTTTTAGTAGATTTATAGCTATATTTGCTTATAGTAGCAGTTTATATTATTAACTACTTCTATACTATAGCTATTATAGATAAGATACCTATTTAAGCACTCTATAATAAGTTATTAAGCCTAGAAGAAGACTATATATCTAATATAAGCTAGTTATAAATTATTAAGAGTATCTGCTTTACTTATATTAATCTAGAAGTCTAAGTTAAAAGTAAAAAGATAGCAGTATATATAGAAAAAGGTATCCTTATTAGTTATTATAGAAACTAAGTATATAGAATATAGATATTAGAGCAGGATAAGATTATTATCTACTTTAATATTATCTTCTATAAATCTATAATAGAGCTAGAGGAGTATTAGTAAATACTGCTACCTAGCTAAGACCTATAGTCCTAGAGCTATATATAAGGAATTACAGACTAGATATATAAAGTATATCTATAAATTAGAGAGACTAGATCTCTAGGAGGAGAGAGCATAGCTTATATTTATACTATAGCTTTTATAATTAACCCCTTTATAAGTAATTAGGAAATAAGTTTATAGCTTTATATAGATCTAACTATTATTATAGAAGTATAGAATAGATCTATAAATAACTAGTTAAAGTAGGTAGAGGTAGCTTTTACTAAAATATATAAGCTTATAGAAAAAGGGGTTTTATAGTTTATTAATAAGAAGGAGGCACTATAAGGCCTCTAACTAATAGCTAAATAGGTTTAGAAATATAAAAAAGCCTATAGTAAGCTTATAAAGTATAAGGTATAGATTATAATAAGAGGCTTTCTATAAGTTTTAGAGTAAGACTTTACCTAGATATATACCTTAATATCTTATATAGTATTATAGTAAATCCTATTAGCCTATATATAGTAAAAAGGATATCCTATATAGTAATAGGACTTTATTAGTATATATTTAAATAGAGAGCTAGAAGAGGCAGTCTATATAATACCTTTCCCTTTAATTAAGGAGTTCTTTATAGATCTATAATATAGTAGCCTTATAGCTATATATAATTATAAAGAAGATTAAGAGTAAATTATTAAACTCTATAAAGCTCTATATAGGCTATAATAGGGTGGGAGATAGTAGTAGAAGAAGTTATAAGAGATTCTCTAGTATATAGGATTTATACTACTATACTTAGATAATATAACTTACTATAATAGAGCTCTAGATATTATAATAGTAATATATATTAATAATATTCTAGTAATAGGGCTAGAAGCTGCTCTAGATATAATCTATAAATATATAAGTAATAAGATTAAGGTTAATAACCTTAGAGTATTTAATAGCTTTCTTAGTATTTAACTTACCTTTAATAAGAAGTATTAGAAGACTATTATTAGCTAAGAGATATACTTAGCTAATATAGTATAGAAATTTAGAGTAGAAATTAGGTCTATAAAGATATCTATTAAGACTAGGATACTTAACTTTATAGTTCCTAGTATAGAGACCTTACTAGATCTAAATCTCTAGAGTTAGTACTAGAGAGTATTAAGTAAAGTTAGCTTTAGAGTACTTATAATATAGCTAGACCTCTCCTTTAATATAGGATTATAGGCTAGGTTCTTCTATTATCCTAATAAGTTATATAAGAAGGGTATAAAGCGCTTAATATAGTATCTTAGTATATATCCCTCCTTTATAATAAGTTATAATAATAAATATAAGGTTAGAGACCTAAATAAATAGGGTTTCTATAGCTATATTAATAGTAACTATACTAGCTATAAGAATATAGTATACTTAATAATAGAATAGATCTTCTTTATAGCTAATAGGCCTATATTATAGAGATTATAATAACAGGCTATAGTCTCTAAGTTATTAACTAAGGCTAAGTACTATATAGTATTATCTACTATATTAGAAGCACTTTAGATATATAATTTCCTAAGTAAATTTAGAGTAAAGCTTAGAAAACCCCTCTATATATAAATAGATAATATAGAAGCTATTATACTTATAAAGGGGAAGTCTATTAATAACTATATAAAGTATATATAGGTTTATAACCACTTTATATAAGAGATTATTAAATATAGTAAGGTTAACTTTAAGTATATATTATTAGCAAATAATATAGCTAACTTACTTATAAAGCTACTTAGAAGAATAATCTTTAAATAACTCTATAAGAGGAGCAGTATAAGGCTATTTAAAGCTAACACTACTATAGAGGATAGTACTAAAAAGATTTAATATATATATAAACTAAGTTCTTAGTGAGGAGGAGTATTATAACTATAGATAGCACCTTACTATAATAAGCAGGCTATATATAGTATAATATTAAGCTATATATAGATTAGAGATATAAGTAGTAATTTAAGGATATAAGCAATAACCCAGGAGCTTAATAATATATAAGAGGAGCACTAGGCATACTATAATTTAGTATAAGGATAGCTTTGCTTATATAACTTTAATTGATATGCTTATTAGACCCTTGTTTCTGACCCCTAACTGCGCATGGGATCCTTGTTGTCACAGCCGTAACGCGACATGCTGGCTTCTGCACGGTGATGATTCAGATGTCAAATAGATGTCGGAGTGAAGGGAACCGACCCTTTGACGGCGGGCGAGCTAGTCTAAAACCATCAGCGTTCAAACCCTTTCGCCAACGCGACATGTCCAATGTGCGGGGTTGACCCCATCTAGCGGATCAAGTTTCCTTGTGACAGCTGGGTTCTTCTCCGTGTACTACAGTAGTGCCTTTCGCCACCCAGCCATATTCAGCCACATGTGGGTGACAGCTGGGTTTGGCATGTCTTGACAGGCAGGATTGAGAGGATGTCGAAAGCGACTGAGTCGACGGCCATTGGCAGATAAGGGTTCATTCACATCGTGGTCCCCTGAAGAAGCAGGCATGGGTGTCCCAAGAAGAGCTTTTGTTGGTCGCACCTTGCGGGCTCACGGAGGGCTGGATTGGCTAGCAGTGAGGGGTCAAAAGTCTGAGCCCACCACATAGTATCCTACCTAAACTAGCATAATTCAATATAGTATATAAGCTTAACTATAGATAGGAAACTAATTAAAAAAAGATATATTCTATATATAGATATAAATAATACTATATATTTTTTATAATATTTATTTATTATAATATTATTCTAAAAATAAATCTATAAATAATAGTATTTTTAGAATTCTTAACTATAGTGAGACTTAGTGGGAAATACTGTGTGATTAACACTGTATTTCTTAAGGAAAAGCTTATCTAAAAGCTTAATAAAGATATATACTTAAATAACTTAAAGATTAATCTATAGAACTTAAAAATAATTTCTATTTTATATATAATCAGTATTTATATACCTATAACCTTTTCTATAATATTTATTCTTTATTAATATATACTTTCTTAAGTAAGTTAAAAGTATAAGCTTTAGTGAATTTTAGGTGGCGCACTGTGAGGTGGATTCAGACTTTTGACCCCTCACTGTAGATGTTGTTAGCGCCTGTTCTATCAGCTCGCTTCTGCAGACTCGATGTTTGTTGCGATGCGAACGACAGCAAACATGGCATCGTGTGTTATGGCGTCGTTTGTTCAAACAATGATGGTTCGTAATCATTCCATAGCGAATCGCTGGTCAAGAAACGGACCATTCCTCTTTGTGTAAGGCCTGGCATCTGTTGCATTGCTACGAGTCAGTGAGGACCCGCTCAGCACGATATATGTAGGGCTCCTGGGGATTAGAAGGCTCGAGATATTCAGAGCGAATGTGAACAAAACAGGTGAAAGCAGGACAGATGAGAATGAAGTTGTGCACCGAAACAAGGAAACTTGATAAACACAAGTTCGCCGCTTTTCAGAGAACACACCTTGTCCTGCAGGCCGGTAAACGAGAGGCCGGAGCTGCCAGGCAGCGTCTTGTCCTTCCGTGAATAGTTAAAAATGTGACACCTCCGGATCAAATTGCTGCGTAGTCAGACATGCTCACCTGCGTCCATATCCTGTTGAACACAAGAGTCCGAATCGACGAATCCTTCACCACGCATTTTTCCAACAGCGCTACACGATTGGTCACACACGAGCGATGCAGCTGGCGACACTAAGCGAAGCTTTCCTATAAACAGTGTACAGCCACGTCTTAGCGCGTCTGGCTGTCAGCAAGATGGGGCAACACTGGCGTCTCGACATGAACCGAAAGGGCTGGAGGATTTGGGCGGACAAGGGTACACGTTGAGGGTTTCCTTCTTTTATTTTTGATGAGAGGAGGAGGAGTTGCTATCCCAGCATACATAGGGATCCTCAGGTTCCTTAAAACAAGCATGATCAGTTCGTCTTTCTCTGTGTGTCTCTCTCTCTCTCCGCTGGTGGACAATTTAGGCAATGTCTTCGTTGGCCACACACCGATTGCCGTCCCCAGACAGAAACCAACAGAGTCCACTACCATTCCAACACTCGGCCGGACCGTAGCAGAATTTGAGTCGAGTGAACTCCCACTCAGCCACACCGAGTCATCCACCAAAATCCGGGGCGCACATGGGCATTTAAGCCTTTCAGCCCAGTACATACTACCAAGACATATGAGTCTAGAAAGAGTCTAGGCCTTGAGCTCGCCAGCGCCGAATCCCAGCCGCGTGGACAGCAGTGGGAGGTGTGGCATTTCATCGTTGCCTGGTAGCACACGCAAGGGCATGTTTTTCTCGATTGGGGAAAAATACTAGCACATCAGCTCCATCTTCCGCCAAACACAGCGTTGCCGCTCGGCATGTTCCACCCGCGCCAGCAAACTCGCCGGCCAACTAGCGCATCTTTAGCTGCTCCAGGACAAAGTTCTACGGCCCCTCCGAAAGCCCATCCCTCGATGGCATCTCCAGAAACGTCGCCAATAACATGGCAACAACAGAGACACTCTTCATCAGGTTCCATCCCCCGTAGACCCGTCCCAGTGACGAAGAAGAGCGGCACAACTGTTCATGTCAAGGAGACGACGACGACGACGGGAGGCCCGATGGACACGCATGGAATCGACCTGAGCTCGCTAAGCGGATCGGCGCACTATGGCGGTGATCCCTTGAATTCAACCCACTACTCGCCAGACCACATCGCAGAAAGAGCTCACGTCCACGATTCTCAGAACCAACGCCAGGATGCACACGCAGCGCTGCTTCACAATGCGCAGGAGACGGCCTACGATGGGTACTTTACAGGGCAGCCGGCCGGGCAGCAACGTGAGCAGCAGTATCACCAACAGCAGTACCAGTACCATCAGCAGCAGCAGGTGCCAAGTCAACCACCCCCATACGTGGCAGCCAATCATCTCGGTCCGCCGAACGAAAGAAGCAGGTCCTTTCGCATGCGAAAGCCTCACTGCGCCAGCTTCTGGCACTCGTCATGGAACATGTACCTGTGGCTCGTCCTAGGCATCGGCTTTGCGATCGGCCATCACGGCTTTTACAGCACTCTCGACGGCCAGCCCGCGGATGATCAGGTACGAATGCTACGTTATGGGACGATCCTCGCTTTCGCGGCGAAGGCGAGCTTGGGCGCCGCTGTGGTGTCGGCATTCCAGCAACGCATCTGGGCGACGGTCCGGTCCAAGATCCTCAGCGTGGCCGCGCTCGACTCCATGTTTGCAGCCACCGAAAACTTGATCGCCTTTCTCAACTGGGAGTTTCTGAAGGGTGCCAAGGCAACGGCCGCGCTGGCGTTGTTTGTGTGGTGAGTCTCTTCATAAGAGCGTTGCTCCCTCGACGCGATTCATGGCTTATACTCACTGAGACCACACCTAGGCTTTCACCACTGGTCGTCATTCTCACGGCCAACACCCTTTTGGTGCAGCCCGAGGTGACCGTCCAGAACACGACCTGCCCAGGCGTCCGGAGCTTAAACTTCGCCATGGAGGAGACTGCCGACTGGCGCAAGCCCGTCAGAATCGACGGGCTGTATGAGATGCCACTATCCTTCTGGAACACGACTAAACCATCCGACCAAGATCCTCCGGGGTGGTTTGACTACTACACGGCACCGAGCCCCAACTTTCAACAGACTGCAACTCTCGGCGCATTTTTTCAGCAGGTCGTTTCGAGAAAGAATGCGTCTGTGGAAGTGTGCAGCAAAGGTTGGAACTGCACTTTCGAGATTGAGTTCAAAGCTCCCGGATACAAGTGCAAGGAACTGGCGAGCGGCGTGGGCTCCAAGCCAACGAATCTCACGCAGGAATCGGGCCAGGCGGAGTCGCCATTCGGCACCGACCTGCTTCTGCCGAAGGGAACTTTTGCGTACTATGCTTTCGCAACGGGTGGGGAATACTCGACGACACAGATGAAGGACGTCGATATTGGCGGCATCCCGAAAACGAAGCCTCCGTACCCGAAACATATGGGGGCCTTCCGCACCGAACCGATCATCTGGATCGGCCATGTGGTCTCCGGAGGGGGGAACAACGCGTCAACAGCACAGAGCGGAGACGAGCCCGACTTCATTCCTAAAATCTTCGCCTGCGAACACTACGAGACGCAGTACACGGCGGTCTTCAATTACACGGATACAACACAGTCGGCTTACATGAAAAAGCGCACCTTTCTTAACCCTGTAATCAATACCACATACATACCCCACGTTGACGCCGACGACGGCACCGCAGACAACATCACCGCCATCCCCGCGGCGAACTACGTCCTCCCAACGGATGTGGCAGCATACCGGCGCACGGCAGCTTACCACTCCCTCGGCTTTATGCTCCGCAAGTTCCTCAACGGCACCGTTCAGACAGACAAACAGCTCGTCAACCCGGTGACCAACACGGATGCGATTCAGACGAAGCTTCTGGACCCGAGGAACAACTACTTCCCGCACGAGAACCTCATGGACTTGGTCCAGGACTTCTACGAGGACTTAATTCTCTCCATCTTTTCGTTTCCCCAATTTCTGCCTGTTGTATGGGCCGCTGTGCCAAACGAAACGACGGGACAGCTTGTCGAAGCCGGAAGCCCGAGCAACAAATCTGCCTACGAGTATCCCTGCCAGCGATCGCGTATGGCCAATCAGTACAGCTACCATGTCCGTGATTTGTGGATCGTCTACGCTATCGCCGTCTTTCTCGCAATGTCCTGCGTTGCGGCTGGTGCGCTGGCGGTCCGAGAGAATGGTGGGGTTCTCAGGAACACCCGCTTCTCAAGCATCGTTGCCGCTACTCGGGGTCCGGCTTTGGAGAAGGTCAAATGGGAGGGCCCGGATCGGGATCGTGGAGATGTGCCGAAGGATGTGAAGGAGTTGAAGATCGGCTACGGCGTGATGTCTCAGGCCATAGCGAGTCCTTTGAGTGCAAGATACCCCGGAGAGAGTTCAAGCTGGTCACCAGACGAGATCAGGTGTGGGTTCGGGTTGGAAGGTGATGTCAATCAAAACAAGAGGGAAGGATCACTCTTCCACAGGTAGTTTAGTCATTATTGTAAGTTTCAGAAGATCTCATTCGGTCTATTGCTACTCATTTACTTCAATGAAGAACCAAGTCATCCATAGGGCAACCCTTGTCAACCGATTGGCTCTTCGTCTTCTCAGTGATGACTTTGCGCGTCAACTCCATGAGCCTGTCACCCAAGGCATCATCCTGTGCCAGCTCGTTGCCAGTCTCCGGAACCGCAGGCGGGCAGATGTACTGGCCAGATTCTTTGATGGCCGTAGCTGCGAAAACAGCTGAAACAGCTCCCTCCCACTGACTCTTCTTGAACGGCTCCATGCCGACGGCCATAGCATATCCTCCCAAGGGATACCTGTGCATGTCAATTGGCTGCATGTTCCTTCCAGAATCTCACTTGATTGAGACTTACGGTTCAAGGATATCCTCCTTGCTCATCTTCGTGCTCACAAACCCAGGGTGCGTCGCATTCATAAGCACGTTCGGGTATCCGTTCTGGGTCACCTTTCTGTCGAAGTACCGGGCATACAGAATATTGGCGAGCTTGCTGCGACCATATTGACCGTTCGGACCCAGGTCCTGGTTAAGCTCTTCGAGGGTCTCGAACTTTGTGTCTTTTGGCGCCGCTTGATGCGCGTTGCTCGCCTGGTTAACGATGCGCACCACATCGCCTTTCTCCGCCGTCTGTTTGATCAGCGGGAGCAGATGGCTCGTCAACACCACGTGGCCCATGTGGTTCAACGCCATGTGCCTGTCGACGCCGTAGTCGGTCAGCTCGTAGCTCATGATGCCCCGGCCGGCGTTGTTGACGAGGATGTCGAGGCGGTCGGAGTCGTTCTTGATGGCTTCTGCGACCTCTTTCACGCGCTGCCAGTCCGACATGTCGCACTGGAACCACTTGGTGCGGTTCGCCTTCTCGGCGCCGAGGTCCTTGCTGATGGCGTCTTGTGCGCCGTCGACGACTTCCTTGGACACCGAGAGGATGTACAGCTTGGCGACGTTGTTCTCGAGGAGCGTGTGAGTTACGCCGTAGCCGATGCCCTCGCTTCCGCCCGTCACGACGGCGACCTTGGAAGTTAGGTCGGGGCACTCCTCCAAGCTGAATTGATGAGATCCCAAGCTGGCGGCCGCGCTGCCCCCAAAGTTCTCGGCGATGGTGTTCTGGGAACATGTCAGAGCACGGGATTGCGCGTTGGTGAAGGCTCGCTCACCTTGACAGTCTCCATGTTCACAATCTTCAATGGGCGAGTATGGTGAAATGATCTTGAGAGGTTTGTTTGTCCGTGTTTTCTAGTATGCGAATTAAAAACCGTAGTGAAAGGAGATGTCACGGATGAAGAGTCAAGCAACTTATGGCGCCTCAAAAGAGTGATTGGAATCCGCGAGGTACTCATCGGAAGACGAATTATGCTGAATGATTTCATCCCATCGTACTCCATTGGCTCGGTCCCTTGGCTGTTTGCTTATAAGGAAAGGCGTTGGAGCCCCATGAATCATTACCATGTCACTGTCTCGCCCAGCTCGCGTCCAAGAGCAGCCGCTTGTGCAGGTTCATGACGCGCTGATGTCTGACCGGCGCGCCATTGAGAATCTGGGTGCTAAAAGGTAGGTACATACGCTTTCTCCCCCACACTCTAAGCCTTACAGAGATCGGATAGTTAGCCGGAAGCGACATTCTTTTTTGTGGTGTTTCCTCGAATTTCCCGTGGTATTTTTTCTCTCGCTGTCGTGTCGTCAGAGATGCGTCGTCCATTTTTACACCCCTTTCCCTCACCTCATCATCTACACAAGTCGTATTGTTACACAGAGTCAATACGTCAGGCACCATGTCCGATCTTCTCCCTCGGCCACTTAATGCGCAGTCGTGCGGCGGGGGACATGGCACGATAAACTCCCGATATTAAAAGCTCCGGCCAGGTATTCGGCATCCAGACACCGCTCGTTTGTTTCAGCAACACCCACGAAATATGCAAAGAATGCCAGAGCAACGTCATTCTTAGCCCCGAGGCGCTCCCTAAAACTGTCCGACACGCGGTAGAGCCATCAAGCAAACAACCCATGAGATGCTGCTTTCCGGATGATGTCGCTGTGTCCAAACACCACTGAGAAAACATCCAATGAGCTGGTGCAGCGCGTCCGCATACAGATCTTTCTCCTCGCCATCCCCCAAAAAATATCAGTTGTAGCTTGACGGAGATCTTGCAGTGCTCTGCCCCAATTCGTTCCAGGTAGCCCTTGCGGCTTGTACAAGTCTATTTTCGCTATCCTGTACATGCAAGCCAAGCCAGCGGCTTACCGGAGTCAGGCACACCGAGACGAGCAGCAGCAGCATCTGCGACCGACCTGAGGTCGCGAAAGAAGATCGCTCAATGTCTTCCGTGAACAAGAAGAAATTGCCTGCTTGCGGTCCTACAGCGAAGGTGTAGGCACATGAGAGCATGGCAAGAATGAAGAGGGGGTGGGATATTCGGGACCCCAACCTGGATATTCGGGACCCCTCCAGCCACCGCCAAGTGGGCGCGCGCCACGTAGGTCTCCGAAGACCGGTGAAAAGAGCAGTCGACTTGTTGGGCTAATAGGAGGCCAGTATTTAGTTGTTTTGTATACGTTAAAAAGCCCTCTGTTTTGCGCGTTTCGACTTGTATTGAAGTTATTCAGAGCCTGTGATACCCTCTAATTGCTCAATTTGACGTAGTTTAGCCTCCTTAACTGCAACAGCAGTCTCCGCAGTGTCGACGACTTTAACTTCAAATCCCTCGTTAGCAGCGGCGCATGCGTAACGTTATCAGACGATGTGTATTTGATCTGAGCTTAGGATATTGCGGGTGGCAGTAAGTGGGCTCTGAATAACCTCAAATTAACAAAAACGTGTTAATGCTAACGAAGTTTTGCAGTAATTACGGGAAGACTGGCACTATCTTTTTTGGCTGGGCGCGCCCGCGAAAGTCCGATTGCGGAGGTCAGAGATTGGTGTGGCTGGAGGGGTCCCGAATATCCTGCCCCATGAACAACAGATCGCAAGATTCCTCGTTGATGTCGGCTAGTTTTGGCGTTGCTACGCGGATCGCAGCATCCCAAATGAATGAGCAGAAATGGTGAAAAAGTTGCAGATCCTGCACGTCGAGTAAAGACCAGCAATCGATTGATACAGTTGGTGCAAGTTGGTTTCTTCTCGTCGCACTGGTAAGTCCAATTAATGGCTGACTTCTAGGGTTGCTTGTGACTTGATGTGACGTATCTTCGGCTCACCTGGATCCTCCGGGATTTTCGATGAACCCTCCTTATTCTTTTGCTCCCAGTCTTAACGTAGTCGCGTCTTGGAGTCATCCTCATGCGTATTTTCATCGGGAACGCCTGAGTTTCCCCGCAGTCAGCTTGTCAATTATCGTCAGCGTCTCGTGGGATTGCAAAGACCAAGCTTGCACAGCGTGGAATTTTGAGGCAATCGCACGCTACCCTTGCCGCCAAGCGCCACGTCGGCCTGCCGGGAAACAAAATCAAATGTTTTCGTATTTCGATGCTTGTCCCATTGCTAACAAGGGACGAAATAAGGTGCCTAATATGAACCTGATCCGCTACCTATGAGGTTGACGGAAAATAGAAGACGAAGTAACCGCTCAATACGCTCTGAATACGCCCTCTAGGGCATCGCGAAATCGTCTGCCTCCCCCCTGTCTAGACGGGCTCCTAGCCTAACACGGCACGGGATTGTGAAAAGTTCAACATGTTTGCCAGCGTATTCTCGTCAACGCCCCTGAAGTATCCAAGGAGGGGCCTTTTGGTAACGGTTCCATGTTTTTCACCTCAGCATCTAGGTTCAATATATGTAAAATAACGCTGCATTTTCGCCCTGCGGCGTCGAGGTCTGGACGTTTCCAGTTTTCACAAACACCAAGACGAAGGTTATCATTGTTTCTCAAGCCGCGAAAATATCATCCCCAGCTATTTGCGCTGTCGTCTCTGTACTGCCGTCCATAGTTTGAGCCATTGGGAGCCTACCCACGGTCGACGTCGGCTATGAGGTCCATCAGGCCATCACCTTGAATTTATGTGACGCATCGCGCAGCAGTTAGATACCCGAAGACTTATTTTATGACTATATATACAGGAAGAAAGTGGACTCTACAACTTCAGTAACACTCATGCCGCAGCGACTGCAGAAACTCAGCGCGCACAGCGAGAATGGCAAGCTCCGTGGGCAAACCCCAATAACCACACCACCGAAGACTGCTTGTTTTCTTTTGGACGTTGCTGTTCCGAAGGCTGTCTTTGATGGTACGAGACAATCCAGTTCGAATAGTACAACGAGTGCCTCTTGAGTCCTCCAAAGGCGTCCGACGTGCCGCCCCTGCCCTTGTTTGATAAGTCTTCAGCTTTTCTAGCACAGCCTTCAAGTTCATACATGCACTGGTGAATTTGAAAAAATCAGGGCTACACGGCGGCGCGTATGCCATCGGAAACAAGGTGTACGATAATAGCGCTGACCCCAGCGGCCTGATCAAGACGAGCCAAGCGAATGGCAGCCCCGGAATTATCTACGTCGGTATTAACTACAGGCTTGGTGCACTGGGTTGGCTGGCTGGTCCTAGTTTGCAAGCCTCCGCGGAGTCTCCAATCTCGGGCTCTTGGATCAAAGTCTGGCGCTCCATTGGATAAAAGACAACATCCCTCTCTTTGGGGGTGACAGATCAATGTGATGGAAGGTATGCCTTTCACCAAATCTTTTGGTCATCTCACCAAACCAACCATATTGGTGCCGTCTTGTAGAATCTGCCGGCGGAGGAAGCATTGCACATCATATCACCGCTTGGGGGGTTTGGTTCCCACTCCCTCTGCGCAAGCAATCCCCATACCAGCTGGCCGGCTCCCAATCACATCGCAGTACCAACAGGATAACGCGACATACACCTTTCCGCGCTACCTGAACGTCAGTAACGTGGAGGAGGCATAGAATGCGTCGGCCGAGGACATCATACTTGCCAATGCAAAGGCTGTCGGATCATCTCCTTGGGCTTTGTTTACCTGTAGTCCGGCGGTGGATGACGGATTGATGCCGGCTCTTTCTGGAATTTCCTTCTCAAGGACAATTTTAACCACAACATCTCCCTCATGACGAGCCACGCATCGGATGAGGCCCCTTATTTCACACCACCCTTCGTCAAAGTAATGAAAAGATGATGGCAATGCTTCGCGGCATGTTTCCAAAGATGCAAAACGACGCGCTATCCCACATCCTAAATGAACTGCATCCAGAACCAGTAATCGACAGGACCATGCAATTTCTCGCTGAGACGGGCTTCAACTGGAACACCGGGCGTTTGGCAGCAATACGTACAAGTACGAGTTCCGCATTCCACCCCCGAGTGCATGTTGTGGGCTTTCCTTACATCTTCTACGATGGTCCGGATGAGACTGAGGACGAATTTGATGGGGGCGTCAGCATTAAGCAAGCGCGTATTCTTCAACGATTGGGTCTTCCTAGCTTTCCCATTACTGGGGGTAACTCAAGTATGCTGGCTTTTTTAACGTCGACAGCGTGAAAATTGTGAGGGATGCGACGGCGAGCGAGAGATGTGCGTGGCCTCAAAAGGTATTTTATGCTTGAGCCATGAAGTTGTTCTTTGGCCATCAATCTTCAGTGATGAACCTAGAGAATTACGATTTGTGAGTGACCGTTGTAGACCAAACTTGATGGATTCGCGACCATGAAGTATATTCAAATGGCGCTGGTGAGATAGGGATAGTCTATTTCAATATCTCGTCGCGTTACTTCGCCGTCATGAAATCTTCCTATTCCAGAATCTTTGTCATCCGAATGATCTACCCGCACTAGCATTGACTCACGAACACGAGTCCCTAGTGTGGAAATCGCGCAGGGACTTTCCGAACCTCCGAGTTCGACAGGACCCAGTTCTCCATTGTGCTCGGTTCCGCCCGTTCTACTATAGATGAAGATTTAAAGTGATGTTGAATTTTCAAGCCCCAGTCTGTAATGCTACTTGACTCGAGTCTGTCAAGATTGCGCGGCGCTCTGATTGGCTGCGCTATAGGTAACCCAAACCGGCCGGTTTCGGTTCATTCGTGCGGACGAAGTCTACACCAGTTCACACCTCCCCGACAGACAGCATATCGTCGCCTAGCTCGGATCTCTCAAGTTCAACCAGCAATGCAAGACGCCGAACCTCACATTGGTGCGACCGTGAATGCAGCCCAACGCGGTACACTATTTGCACCCGATGTCTAAGAACAGGCACTCATCTCACGGATTCATGGTGCTCAAAAAGCGATAAAGGGTACCAAATGTTTACAGAGGCCGAGCTCGCGGTGACGGAGTGACTCATAGCTGATGCCGATCGCTAATACTTGCCAAGAAAGTAGACTTTACAGACAATGCAACGCGGGGGTTTTGATTATAACCACGATAACCCCAAGTAAGTGATCAACTTCTCCAAGCTCGTCTCTCCAACGCACATTCAACATGTTTGCCTGCTCGCTTAGACGTCAAAGTCTTCAGTGCGACGCGTACAGGGGTGGGCCGTGTTCCATGTGGTAGTAACGCCACGCCACGCCTCAAAGCTTGCTTTGCATTACTCGTCATGTCAATAACTGAAAGGTTGACGCTCAATGAACCGACATCAACATAGGACGCAATGTTGCGTGGTGGCCTGATGAAGCAAAGTTGAACGGCCGCCGAGATATTTGAAGTGTCACTACGGCTTTGAGGGTATCATGAGAGCTGAAGAGCATGTGGTGTTGCAACACCTCACAACTCTACGTTCCGAAAGTCTTTCCAAACGGTGTCCCATCGCCTCGGCAAACAGCGTTTGTTCCATCACCGCAGAACGGACGCCGGAAACATGACTCAGCTACGGCAATGTGATCCATGGTCAAATTTTCTCGACTAGCGCCGGCCGATCTCCCGAGATTTGACCAGGAAAACCGGGTCCAATCGGGGAGTTTGACAGCTGCGGGAGAATGGGAATTGAGCATAGTAGAGCACATGATATGGGTTAAATTGTGTGAGAAAGTATAATTAACCCCATGTGGCTGAACGAGCTGAACAAAACACCATAAAATTCTCCGACTGGCAAACCGAACGAAGGCCGTGACATTGCCGAGCCTAACTCAGGCGCACCAGGGCGGCGCGGTAGCTCGTCTGAATGGGCCAAAGACGGGCATCAGATGACGAGTTGCCATCTGTTATATAATGGTTTGCTCCTGGAACGCGCTTTTGGCCGTTTGGGGATCCACTCATGCCCGGTGGTCCCCCCGTCCGGCCCGGGACCCTAAACCCCTTCGGGAATTTCTGTTACCAAATATGACGCGCGCCCAAGCTGGTTGCTAACAGAACAAGATGTCAGCCGCTCGACATTGAATCTGAATCTCCGCGGCAGTAAGGGGCCATTAAAGGTAATGCGAGATCCGAGATCTGTGGCGGGTCGCCTGGTCTGCGAATTGGGCGAAGAGTCGTGTTGTCGTCTGACGCAGCGTGGAATGGTTCGTGCAATCATACAGCTATCTCGTGGTTTGTAACTCTTTTCTCCTGCACGTGTTACAGCATACAGTCTCTCTTATCCAACGACGAGTCCGACGGAAACAATTACCGATAGAGTGAACGAGGCAAGGAGAAGTAAAGGACACTGAGTCGGAGCTCACAAAGACCATTCACTGGAATTAAAGGGGGGGGAGAATAGGGGTGGGAAATTGGCTTTGCATTCGCGCGGACAATTTTCCCCGATACCCTCCCTACCAAAGAGTGGCACCATTCCCCGGATTTTATCGAGCGCTACCCCAGACTTGGCGCGCACATCGACGATCTATTCCCGATGTCGCGATGCAACCCAACAAGTTGGGACTTCGACATTGATCGATTCCTCAACCCCTTCGTGCCGCCACCACCATGGGCTCATATCCCATATCCCGTCGCCTACTTCTTCGGCTATCGAAAGAACAAGCCAAACAACGTCGGCAACCTTGTGCCGATATTTTGGGCCTTTGTCGGCGTCTTCTGCGGCGTCGCCGTCGTGGCAAAGGTCTCACACCATATACCGTCTTTCAGAGACCACGGCGCCCCTATCATCGTCGGCAGCTTCGTAAGTAATACTTACTCCTCTCACCTCAACTTTCCCGAAAACGATACCCCACACTTTTGCTACACCGAAATCATTACGGAAAAAGCCCGAGGTGGGCTCGGACTTCCGAGTCTCCTTACACCCCCCCCCCCGCCTTTTTTCATGCATGCCTTGGCCTATCCCTATCCCATGTGACGACATTCGGCAAACCGTTGCCCTCAACGGGCACTGCTCACCGGCAATGACATCTTTGAACCGTAACGGCTGACTCGGGTTCCCCCTCGCGTACAGGGCGCAGCCGCCGTGTTAGAGTTCTACTCCATCGAGGCACCTCTCTCTCAGCCCCGCAACTCAGTCCTCGGGCAGCTCCTTGCGGCGCTTGTGGGGGTCGCCATCTGCAAACTGTTCCAGCTGAGCCCGCACTTCCAGGAAATCCGCTGGCTGGGAGGTGCCTTGTCTTGCGCCCTGGCGACCACCGTTATGGCGCTGACGAAGACCGTGCATCCCCCGGCTGGCGCGACGGCGCTCTTGGCCGTGGTCGACGACGGGGTTGTCCGTCTGGGATGGTTCTTGGTGCCCATTGTGATGCTGGGCTGTGTCGTAATGCTCGCCACCGCACTCATCATCAACAACATTCAACGGCGCTTCCCGATGTACTGGTGGACTCCCGAGGACGTACGGCTACGCCGAGTGCCGTGGAGACGCCAGCGAGTCGACGAGGAAAATCAGGAGAAGGTCGAAGCAGACGAGGCGCAGTCAAGCAATAGGAGCGTAAAGCATGATGCAGTCCTAATTATGAGGCCTGGAGAAGTCATTGTACCCGAACACATGTTCATCACACCCGAGGAAAAGGTCTTTCTGGAGCAGCTCAGCAATAGGCTTTAGCTGACAGTTCTCTTCACATGTTTTTTTTTTCCCACAACATTGGTGCATTTAACGAAAAACAAAGTCAATAGCTGGATAATGTTATGCATCTAGTGCGTTTCGCCATCTATGTTCTTGTGCCACTTATCGATCAGTATCGCTTGTCGTCAGATTGTATCTGATTTTCTGCTGCCCATTCGTGAGGTGAAAGAAATATGTAGACGTCTCGTCGTTCTGACGGGTATATTCCCGTGACACATTCAAAATCATTACCATCAATGTCATTAACCCCGTCCAATGCACACCTTCATTATCGTGTCATCGGTCTCTGAAACTTCATGACTGTACGCCCAATTTTCCCGGTGCTCATCATTCCTTGACGGACTTGGTGCGCGACATGCGAAGCTCGGCCAATTTCGCCGGGTTCCGAGTAGGGTCGTTCTCCGGGTCGCCGTCCGCACCGGGATTCGCCATTTCGTACTCCAAGGTCTTGATGAACTTGTAGAAGATGACGGCGATCAGGGTACCAATAAAAGGTCCAACCCCTGTGCGTAAGATTAGCTTTCGGCTGCAGGAAGTCATGTTTTTCAAAACTCACAGTAAATCCAGTGTTCCTGGTCAAAGGTTGCGGTAATGACGCAGGGTCCAAAGCTTCGTGCCGGATTAAGTGAGCCTCCAGTAAATTGAACCCCAACCAATTCCGCAATGAACAGGGTCAGTCCGATGCCGACAGGGGCGAGGAAGGTGGCCCGATGCTTCTCCTTCGCGAGCATGAAAATGGTGAAGACCAATTCAGCCGTAAGGATGGCCTCGATGAAGACGCCTTGAACGAGTGTCGCACCACCACCAAGCGTGGTACGGACGTTGAAGTTCTCGGGGAACAGGAACCGGACAATCACCGAAGCCAGCATGCCGCCCAAGATTTGGGAAACGAACAGGCAGGCCGCACGTGATGCCGTAATAGCCTTGACGAGCAACATGCCGAGCGTGACGGCCGGGTTGAACAAGCCACCGCTAATGCGGAAGAAGATCCATACGTTAACCATGAGAGAGAAGCCGAAGCTGATGGAGATGTACAGCAAAGTATTGGAGTTGAATCCTGTTGCGGAACCGGTGGTAGTGTTGCTGTCGGCTGGTGCGTTGGAGCCGTTGGCGGCAGACTTGATGTTGGCGACCTCGGTGCCCGCGAAGGCGAAGAAGAGGAACATGGTGGTACCAACCAGCTCGCCGAGACTGGCGACGAAGTGGTTCTTGATATCCGAGTTCATCCATTGGGTGAGAGGAAGTCGCATCACCTGGGCCTTTTCCTCTCGACTGAGGTTGTGCCAGTCGATGCGGGCAGTGTCACCGTTGGTACTGCGGACCGTGATGCCGCTGCGTGGATAGCCGGCCATCTCCTCGTCGTACGTTCTGCGGGAAGGCGGTCTTCCGATGTACTCGCCAGGCTCGTATGACCTGGTCTCGTCGTAGTAGTCCTTTACGTCTGTGTTGGGGTCGTAGTTGAAGTATGGCTGAGGTCGGTTCAGATGGGCGCGAGGAGGACGAGTCCGCGGAGCGCGTCCACCGCTGTAGTCGGGATGGCCACTGTTGCCCCAGTACCGGTCTGTGTCGGAGTCGTCGTCGTACTCTCCGTGGGAGTTGAACCGAGCACCCTCACGGAGGGGGCGGTTCGACTTGGTTGATACGCCCGTCTGCAACGGATCCTCAACCGAGTCCCTTCCGGTAGGTACGCGGACGCTGCGACCCCGGACGGATCGTGAGCCTCCTCTTGATGGTTGTTGCGAGTGTGATGTGAGTCGAGGAGACTGAACACCTTCGTCGTCAGAGAAGGTGGTCGGCTCGACTGCTGTTGCTGGTGATACGGGGGAGGGTTCACCCTCTGGTGCTTTCAAAGTCACCGTCTGTTGGCCCGACATGTTGCGATCGGATTTCAACGCCAAGCTGGAAGGACGGGCAAGAGATTATTATATATCGGGAGGGGAGTGAGGTAGATGTGTTGACCGTCGTGAAAAGAGGCTCTCGTGGGCGACTGAATAGGCGTTCTTCTCGTCGTCTAGTCTTGGAGAGGACTTGATGTTTCGTGGACACCACTCATCCGTGTTCCGAAAACGTCGGAAGGCATAATATACATATTCTTTTCGAACTCAGAATGGGTGCCTAACCAGCCTCCCTACCTCGACGTCACCGCCGTCTTCCCTTCATTAGGCCTTGATTCCCTTCGTCTGATCAGCCAACGACTTAGTTTTGACAAGGACCGCGGGGGGTGCAATATTGCAGAACAAAAATTGGTTGGATGGGAGTTTCGACAAGGAAACGCTGAGCCTCCTGGTGGTCCTGCTGCGACGGATCCACGGGGAGCACCCGCGTTGGCGGCCGTGAGTGGTCGGCAGGCCGGGCAAGGCGGAGTGCCGAACCCATGGGTCATCCCAGAGCCGATCTCATGCGTGCCAACGTTGTAGCCGGGCCAGGCCTGTCTGGTAGCACCAGGATCCCGGGGGGGGGGGGAGGGGGAGGAACTTGAGCCGAGATCCTGGGAGGGTGACGTCAAAATCAGATTGCTCGCGATGGGATCACTTGGGAAGGCTGCGCAGAGATAAGGTGAAACGAGACCCAATTTTGAGGGAAATGAGGCATTGCAGCATCTGTGTGGCTGGGGACCAGTGTTATAAAACGAACGTTAACCCGTGCCTCGAGCTGGGATCATCGCCGCTCCCAACTCAGGAGTCCAATCCGCTAATGCACCAGTCCTCGACACGTCGACTGCAGTATCCCAGCGTGACAGCTTCACGATGGTGACTTCAGTCGTCGGATCCTAGAAAATCGATCCAGTTTTTTCCGCTGCCTGGCGCTCAAGTCCGAGACGGTGGAGGAAGTGCTGAAGAGGAGGCGGCCAGTCGTTTTCTGAATCTGAATCATGAAGAAATTGAAGTGAACGACGAAGGAAAAGGATGCTCCTCTCCTGGGATTAGAAACGTCGCAAATTGCTCCACCATTGCAAATTTTGGCTTTGTGGGTGGCCTTTTACCCCTGGCGCAGCTGATCGACCAACTAACTCTAAAGAAAAGGTCCGAGGGAGATATTGCGCCGACAAACGACTTTGCTTGAGAACTGTAGGATTGGCAATGCTGCAACGAAAATAGAGGCAGACTTGAGATGGTCGGCTATGGTGTGGCTCGGATGAGAAGCAGACTGGATGGAGTCAACCCTGGGACGGGGCTTTGGTAAGTTGGCTTCGCAAACCGTTCTCTTTTCGCGAGCATGTCTCGGATGAGCTGAAAGGTCAGAGCGGCTGTAAGTTATTCCTTCACTGAATAGTGATAAGACGACTTCAGGTGATTGTCCACCCCTTCACATGCGAGGATGAACTCGCAGAAAGCTTTTCTGTTCTATATCAGGCATTCCTATTTTATTGGAGCTCAAGCGTAGTAGATCTCGATGAAGGTTCGAGGGCATTTGTTGGCAATGCATGAACTTCGGAATTTGAGCTCCTGACTCCATCGCAGCTCCTTCTTCTCTTCACAAGCGACTTCTGAAAGGCTTGGACGTGGTCAATTTTCGCTTTTTGCTGCCGCTGATGTGTTCTTGGATATGGTTGTGGTGGGAACTCATCGTGTGTCGGAGAAGACTAGACTGGCATTCCATGTAGTTGAAGCGCTCACCGCAACCGAACGAAGCTTGGGCTTCCCGGCCTCATGCACTGCGATGCGGAAGCGCCTAAGCCGAAAATTCCCATTTCCGGTCCAAGAAGGCTGCGAAGCCGAGTACGTAGAGTCTTACGAAGTGCCCGAGGCACGTCGGATATCCGATGCGCTTTATGTGCACTCCTGGCCTCTCTCACTTGTGCGCCCCTATCTATCCAACACCAACTGTCTGATTGTCTGTAATATATTATTACTGCCCTCGGGAGGCTGGACGTGCGAGACCATGCCAAGACGAAAGCGGGCGCCAAACCCCTTTCCCCAATTATCATGAAGTAGACAAAAAGGCGGCTCAAAGGTTCCATAAAAACAGGAACTATGGAGCGGTGAGGAATCCCTCGGACCAGCCTCCGATGGTGTTGGCAACTTGGGTGCGGGGCGGGAATCCCCTCACTCTTGCTGCACGTACAGTTGGCCTTGTGACTCAAAATCAAACCAGCCATTGCAGGTGGACAACTGAATCTCCACCTCTGCCACAACCTTCAGCCCCAATTCTGCAGTGGTGGCAGGAAAGTCTTGTCGAGGGGGCTGATAGCTCGCGTACTGCGTTTCTCGGCATCCCACCATTTCGGGGACCAGAGCTCATCCTGAGTTGGCAGTTCAGCCCGTACTCGAGATGGTGTGGCTGGTGTTATTGGCTTTGAGGTGTTATTGGCTTTGAGGTTGGCAGAGCAGTAAAAGCCTCTTGAGTTAAACGGAATTCCCATTCTCCATTGTGCGAGATCTGTGAAGACGGGGGTGATCTACATTCCCACGAGTCGAGATTGCCGGGTTAGCCTCACTACTTTTGCAAGACCACTTAACTGGGAAGGCAGAATTGCTGGGATATGAAGGTCGGAAGTGGCTGGCTGCGAAAAGCTATTCGTCTCTGAGTACGGCCTATCCTGGCCTGAGGGCTGAAATTCAAACTAGGGTTCCTTGACCAAACGCAACCGCTGCGCCTGCCACGAAGCAGTGCTGAACCCTTCTAAATCCAGTTTAAAGTACTGATAGGCATACTTGCAATCCAACCTTATGGTCCAGACCGCCAGTTGATTTATATGGGCACTATTCTAGAACAAACGTATGGAGCGTTGGAGGAGCTCAGTCTGCTCGTCGACTCTTACCATCGAACATGTGCTGCTGCATCGGTTCGTGCGTACCCATCGAGATACGTGAAGTTGAAGAGTGTCGGAGAGAGTCCGATAGGAAGCGAGTCAGGGATTCGGACAGAGCTCCTGCTCCCAGCACCCCTTTCTAGTCAGGGGGGGAATCTTCATCGTCAGCTTTTCTCATCGGTTGTTTGACATGAGGCCAGTGCGGACCCGAGAAAAACCCTTTGAAACGGGTGCGCAAAATCCGGATCAATGAGCTGTGAGCTGAGTTAAGGCACTAGAAGCGTGCCACCTCGAGATTTTCGAAACGTGGGCTCGGACTTTGGGCCTTTTTGAGGTTTTGGGAAGATCAACCCGAGCGGCGTCTTTCTAACCATGCGTGGAGCAGAAGATATCCCTCCTACCAGCTAGAAACACAGTTTTTGCAACACCACAACATTTTTGACAAATTGAACTCAGTAGGGACTTGGCTACCTCTGGCTTCCCACTCTTACAATCCTGAAAAGGGTGCATGGCTCATGCATTGTCCTTACTCGGCGCTCGCGATGGAAAGTCCAACGATATTGTGAGATTGACTGATTGAGAGCTGAAACGATTCAGCTGCAACTTACCACAACTCGGATGGCCTGAAGATTGACCGGCTGAGTGGCGAAGTGTCAGGAAAAATACCGAGTCGCTGGGATTTTATTAGCCGGAACGCGCCAGGTAGATCTGCAACGTTCATGGACAACAACAGGCCAGACGCGGATAAGACATGCCGTCAGAACGTTGAAAGATGAGTCTAACAAAAAAGAAATTTCCATTCAACTGCTACGGAGACCGAATGTATCAGAGAGTTTTGTATCAATGAGACGAATCCAAAATAGCTTTGGGGATCTTTAGTCGAGGCTGCACTGCTTGCGCTGTCCTGAGACCTTCAAGTTGCACGCGCATGTCTGGTCGGTCCAGCCCAAGTACGGATCGTTGAAAGCTTGTCTGTCACTCAAACAATTCTGAGGACTCGTCCGCTCTGTGTGCTGGGAAATAAGGCACAATCAATCGGGGCATTTGAGGTGAGCTTGGTGAAAGGGGTCGCAACCACCGCTGCTGCGACAGAAGCTTCTCCAACGGTCCAAAATGCTACCAGATAGGAGGCTTGGCTTCACCGACATCTAGAGCGAGGCTGCCACGCGGATCTGCCTGTCCCGCAGCACGTCAACCAGACTCTTCCGTATTCCACATGGGAGAGTCGCGAATACTCGTGCTGGAAGGAAGCATGCAAAGACGAACCATTTAAGCTTCGCCGCGTACGCAGTACTGTACACACGCGGCCGCGGTCTGAGCGTCCGAAACTCGACCGTGAAGACGTGTTCCGCTTTTCGTGCGAGATGGGCACCACTACAAGACCCGGCCGACTGCCCAGCCGGACATGAGACCCAGATGCATTTCATCGAGATTCGGAACGCGAAAGTATGCTGATTGTTATAGCCAATGGCGCCAGGCTATAGAGACGGTTTGCAGATGTCTCACAACAGGTCGACTTTCAAGTCTGGACTGTAGGTAGGCTGATTTCGCAAAGCTTTTTTTTTTTTTTCATTTCGGAAATCCTTCCCCAGTTGGGACTGTAGTTCATCGGTTTTGTCTGCGCACCTCAACGCCGAGTAGGGTGTCTACATACCTCTGGTAGCCACTGATCCGAGCGGTTGGAGATGGGATCCGAAAAACTTGAGATGCGCTCCAGGACAGTGGGTGGCCCGCCGCGGGATCTACGCCGTTCCGTCCCCGGCCAACCTCGGAGTGAAGCGGAGACGATGTAACCTCCGAGAGATGGGCCACGTTGGCCTCCCCCGCGGTATTCCCCACGCGTCTCATGACCGGAGATGAACGGCCCCGGCCACCTTCCTTCAACAACAATTTTCTCCGCATGGAGACCCCTTAATGGT
The DNA here is from genome assembly GCA_036785495.1 of Colletotrichum neosansevieriae. Lineage (NCBI taxonomy): Eukaryota > Fungi > Ascomycota > Sordariomycetes > Glomerellales > Glomerellaceae > Colletotrichum > Colletotrichum neosansevieriae. The sequence continues at coordinate 158,571 of JAVHLV010000063.1, read as the reverse complement.
GCAATAGGATCGACGGCCAAGTGGACAAGAGAACCAGATTAATCGCTGCTCCAATCGCGCTCCAGCTCAGGTTGCGCCAATTGCCAATTTGGGCAAGCTTCCGTCGTAAATGAGACACAACGAACTACTGTCCACAAGCTCACGGGACGACAGAACGAGCTTCCTCTCATTCGGGGGATCTAAGTAGTGCTGGCAAATCCACCTAACGGGTCAGTCGAATCTTCGTGACGTACCCAGAACACGACGCTCGAGTTGCTGTCGCCAAGAAAAACAATTTTGCTGTCCTTGGCCACTGAGTGATTTCCCATCTTGGCTGTCAGCTCTCTCTCACCTTGGTGGAGGGGACACGCTTTGTTGTTGATGCTACGTAGCTTGCAGTACGAGAACATGATTGAGCTTCATCTGTTTCTTCCCGCTCAGGATTCGTGCCTTAGTGGTAGCTCTCTACTGAGATTTCGCTTCTTGTACATACTTTGAACGTCTCGGTGCAGACTGCGTTTTAACAATCATGATATTCTCTGATTTCACGTCCTGGAATTAGCTGGCTGTTGCGGCCACTGGCTCACCGACTCCCACAACTGATGATGCCCACATGTTAAGCAAGCGAGCGGCCATCACAGATGCCTGCAACATCGGCTACTGTACTCTGAACGGCGGGTAAGTAAGCATGAGGACTGCTGTCCAATAGCCTAGGCAAGGCATCTCTGAGGTTCACTCTAACATGTCTTTCCGCGGCAGTACCAAAGGAGGCGCAGGAGGCAGTACGACTACCATGACCAACCTTGCTCAACTTTCCGCTGCGGCGATTGCCTCGGGCCCTGGAATTGTAATCGTCCAAGGCAACATCGCTGGTGCCGCAAAAATACGAGTTGGCTCCGACAACACCATCGTTGGAAAAGCAGGCAGCTGTAAAAGTCCCCATTTGCCCCCCTGACAACCAAATGGCGTTTGATCCAAGTTTTTGTTTTAGCTCTAACGGGCATTGGCCTTACCATTCTTGGACAAAGGAATGTAATTAATTCGCAACATGAAGATCACCAAAGTCGAGGCAGATTACGGCGATGCCATCACCATCCAGCTCTCCAAGAATGTCTGGGTCGGCCATTGCGACCTGTCGGCGACAAGAGAGGGGGTAGACGAAGATTTCTAGGATGGTCTGACGGACCTCTCACACGCTGCTGATTGGGTCACGGTGCCGCACACTTACTTTCATAATCACTCCAAGGGCTCTCTAGTCGGCCACTCTGACAACAATGCTGCTGAAAATACTGGAACTCTGCATGGCAAGTTCATATTTTCGCCCTATGACATTATAGCTTGATACAGCTGACTGTTGTTTGTGAAGTCACTTACGCGAACAACCACTGGTGAGTCCGATACCGAGTCCGAACGGTCACATCAAATGGGTTTGTGGGTTGATCAGCTTTTTCTGACAAATTTTGTAGGTACAACATCCGTTCTCGCGGGCCCCTTCTGCCATATGGAACTGCACATGTCTACAACCAGTACTACAACGGCATGGACACTGGTAAATCTCTCCAGCTTGGCCTAAGAGGTGTGGCCTTTGTGGGGCGATTTGCGACCATGGGATCCCGTTGTCGCGAGCCAAGGAGCAATTAGCTGCCAAAAGCCTGAAGGCCTCAACTCTCGGATGGGTGCTCAAGCTCACTTTTCGAGGACGTTGGCAAGAAGGCCATCTTCTCAGAATCTAGCAAAGAAGTTGGGTGAGTTACCACTTTCCATTCCTGCTATATGGTTTTTAGACTTGTGGCATAGATCAGCGCTCTTATCTTCACACGAATTTCAAATTTCGATCGCGAAACTAACAATCGGCGATGCAGTCATGTCGTTGCTGTTGACGTGACCCTCACTGGCGAAAGCGCAAACACTGCCCGAGTCGGCACGCTCAACGCTAACAGCCTGCCATACTCGTACTCCCTCTTGGGATCTGGCAATGTGAAGGCTGCTGTCACCAAGGAGGTGGGCCAGACCCTGGGCTTTTAATTTATCACGTTCCACACATGGAGGGATGAACGGAGGGTGCTATCTGCTATTCCAACTTACCATGGGTAGTCGATTTTCACATTGAGTAGCACACCTCTTTCGTCCAAACTTGCTCAGCATTTCCCACAGACCATGTTCGGAGTCCGGGCACCCCGTTCTTGTTCCCCTATATTTAGGCATGAATACGGAGTCCTCGTAGTGAGTAATGACGGAATCCGGCAACGTCAGACAAAGTGGAGAGACGGTTGACATGCGCAACGGCCGGGCATGCCTGTCGGCAGTCACAGTTCTCAATTCAATTCCAACCCCCCAAGCGCGATAGCCGGTGGCCTTAATATCGTAGCAATAAATTGATTTTAAGTTACTCAAATGGACATCTATTTGGCACTAGCGATAAAACTTTCGTGTCGCGGTAGCCGCGTTCGTCTCAACTGTGCGGCCGCGGGCACTAGCTGGCCGGCGTCGCTTCGCTTGGGTTCATGACATGAGATAGTGACTCCAGGCCTCAACATGGCAAGCTACGATAGTCGTGTTATCTCCCCGCTTTCAAATCACAGGTGAAGACCAGAGTCCTTCTCACTGAAGGGGCAGTTTTGGTCAGTTACTGCCACGAGAGGAGTTGTGCAGTCGGGAAAATTGACATGCCTGCAGGCAACAATAACACCGTTTGAATCCGATACTGCTCTCACGCCATCTGTCATGTTTCTCGAATAGATATGAATGTACTCTTTTATAAAGCTAGCTCCGTTGTACTGCCCCATTCTGGCCCATGATTGGTTTAAAAGCGTCAAAGTGAGACCAGTTACGACAGTATTGGCACAAAACGACTGCACCCATTGTGCCGCCACTAGATGAAGATGTTTCTTCGATTCTGAGACAGGCGCCTGCCATCGAACTCTAAATTTAGGACGCTGACGTACTATTCGAAATATAGCAACCTGGACCTTTCAGCTACGGCTTCAGCTGAAATATCACATCTAAAAGAAATATAAATGTTATACCAGATCAACTACTTCTAGGCTTCAATATCTTGCCTTTCAATATATATGTGGCAAAAGTCAGCGGTGCGTTTCTCGTTATGTACAAGGTGCAGCATCACTGTACTTCTCAACCATCCTCCTCTCTCTTGCATGCTCTGAACACCATTAACACCACACCTAGTCATCGCCTGCCTCTCCAGAACCGAGCACAGCTTCCCAATCACGTCAATGCTTCTGGTTCGGATGCTTCTCGCAGGAGAGCTCGTCCATCTCCTGTGGGCTCGGCAACAAAGCAATCGATCCTTGCGACGGCTCTCGCATACCCATTCCGGTTGGTCGACTTCTTGTTTCGGGTCCAGCTGGGTGTTGATAGGACATGTAGTCCAAATTTTGAGAATTCTCTGTGTTTTCCACCTGAATTCTGATCGAGCTCTTGGATCGACTTCTCTGCTGCGAATACCTCTCTGAGGGATGCTGACCTCTGGCAACCGAGAGTCCCCTGTTACGTTGTGCCTTGCGGGGACTCCCAGTCGCCAGGCCACCCATTTCGAACCCTCTAAATTCGTTCCCTGGGTCGAAAGGTCTTCTTTGAAATCCATTATGAGGATCCGTAGGGCTTCCCACAAATGGTTTCCCATCAGAGCGAGCCACTGGGCGGGCGCTTTGTGCCATGGTTCTCATAGGCCCTTGCTTCTTTTGTCGCAGTAAGAGGATGAAGGCGAGAATGAAAGCGAATATCGCAGACACGCCAATGACAATTCCTACTATCGCAGTCGTCGAGAGACCTGGAGCAGGCTCTGCGTCCTGAGTCTGATCCAATTTGTTTGCCGATGCCAATTCTGTTGCCGTCGCCGGCGCCAATGCGGTGGGTCCAGGTTTTGTGAAGGAGGTCGGACTGGCCAACAACAACGTCTCGCCCGGCTGCCGCGAACGGTCAAGACTGCTTATGGAGGGATATGTTTCAGAGTTGAACTCTGAGCATATCGATTTGACGAGATTCTGTGCTTCTGGGTTCCAAGAGACACGTCAGTGAAACTGTGGCTTCAATGCCGCATGCGTTACGGGGGATTTGCGAGGATAACCCGAATCATCCAATGGAACCTACTTTGGAGATCATCAGAGCTGCAGTTCAGCGATAGACATGATGTCAGCCCAGACGAAAATGTATTCTGTCTGTCTGACGCACATAAACACGCGCTGTCAGTGTTGGTGCAACCAGCCGTCTTGAGCTCTTCCTCTAGGCACGGCCTGGCACAATCCGGTTGATTTTGCAACACCGCGATGATCTTTGAAGGGCCAGTGGAGCTTCTAGGGTCCTGGGCGGCTGCTGGGGTTGCAATAACGACTAGATAATTTAGGATGAAGAATTTCATGTTGTTCGAGGGGATTCAGGTAGAGAAAAACACCCGTCAGCCAAAACCCTTTTTTGACTCCAAGTAGGCACCAAAACTGTACTCGAATCTGAGAGAAGAGGGCTGCGCAGCTTCCCATTTATCGGGCCTTTGATTTGCACATGCACGCTCTAAGGGAGCATCTGCAAGGGGAGAAGCCGTGTCTCGGTCTCTCGAGATCTGTTTCACTCCAGACGTACGAACACATACCGCACGGAAAATTGAGATGAGACATCAAGACAAATCAATCTAATATCATACCATTGCGCCCTCAATAAGCCCGACGAATATCTTCAGCCTAGCGCTGTTTGACGTTGAGACTCCTGAAGTAGGCCAGTATATCTTCTATTCCTTGCCGAAAAGCCACCTCATTCCCTTCATCGTGCAGATGGCAAGTTGGCTGGAATTTCCTTGGGCGCAAAGATACTCCAGCCTTGGTGACCCCAATACTTGTAATTATTCACCCTAGCTTCCACTCCATTATCTGTCAGAACCTTCGCATAGATCAGGCCGTCATCTCTCAGCGGATCTCTGTCGCCAAGTTGAATGTATGCCTTGGGCATCTTGGGGATTGCCTCGGGATCGTTGATGGGCGAGTACCATGGAGACTTCACATCGGGATCTAACGCGTTTTGGACGTCTTGGATGAGAGCAGTTGTGAAGTTGGGGTTCCAAGTAGCATGGTCTTTCCGAGAAGTCCATTCCGCTGCGTACTTGTCAGGGACGATCTCCTTGACAAGGATGACCGGAATCCCCATAAATGTGCCAGTGATACCGAGGTCTTCGGTGCCAGATCTTTGGGAGACGACCGCGAGCGATATTTCCACCAACAACGAAACCCTTAGTGACGTCTGCTCCGTAGCGACTGGCGTTCTTCGCAAGCCATTTAGCAGCCTCCCAGCCATCTGTGACGGATTGAGGAAACTTGTGCTCGGGGGCAAGTCTGTAGTCTGCGTTGACGACCACGGCGTCGAACTCCAACGCGAAGTCGCCAGCGAATCGGGTCACTGGCTCAACACCAGCAACGATGAAACCACCGCCAGACCAAAGAAGAATTAGAGGTTTGCCGCCGTGGGCTTCGTCTACACCTCGATGACGAACGATTTGGAGATCGTTCTCCCATAACCATCTGGAAGTGTTGCAAAATCGCGAAACTCTTCCAGGGAAGGGTCTAATGGAGGTAGGGCTGCCAATAGAGTTTGTAGCAGTTGAGGTCGGCCCTCGCGAGACTTGATATATGTTTCATGTTAATAAAGTTTTGGAGCGCAGGCGGTTGGGATTGTCGAAAGGACAAAGGAGAGCAAACGTACAGGAGCGCAAGTAGAGAACAAATTGCAAAGGGATCGCATGAAATGTCCGACTCGCACTCACCGACAGGTCCGGAGGAGACCGCGGGGAACATCGGGCCAAGTTCATCGGCTGCTCACTGGATGATGCGACATCGGGACGGTCTCAAGCCCCGAGGGTTGCGGGTCCGACCCGCATTCCCGAGTGATTCCTCTCGAAAGAGACCCCGTATTCAGAGGTAGGTACATCGACGAAACGAAACTTACCTCAGCTCGTACATCCTGTTAGACGTTAGTCAAACAGAATGCCAGTTCTTTGATTGCACCGGGTGCACCGTCGTTAGATCCCAGATGCCCTTCACACTGGGATGGTTTCCACTTCCATCCTCACCTGGCGGTGATGCTCAACCAGGGCCCATGATTCGAAACATGTGGTCCACAGCAAGAAATCCTAATACAGGATAAATCCGACTACAGCAGAGCTGAGGTTGAGAGTTTTTTTGCACTATCTATTTGGACACCTTCAATCTCCATTTGGCTGTCGCTATCTGAGGAACCCAAGATCATGAACAAAAGGGCCCAAATACACCACCAAGCCCTTGAGTACATCAATACTCGGCAACATCTCTGGGCCCAGGCCAGAAACAGAAAGAAGCTCAGAGAGGCATCGCGCGGCTTGGAATGGCAATGAACCCGGAGGGAGTGCCCCGATCACGAGCAACGCATTTGCACCCGCTCGGGTCCGGGTCATTTCCACGACGGGAGCCGAGTGGCCTCATCCTATGCTCAAGGCCTTGGAAATGCCAGATTTGTAACCGCGCCGCTGCGAAATGTGTAAGCGGACCATGTCAGCCAAAGCTGTCTGAACTGGTACCTTGGTTCCCAACCAAAATTGCAGCGGCCAGTGCATAGGTGTCGACACCCCCGTCGCTGAGGGCTTTGAGAATTCGGCCAGTCAGCATGTGAGAGAAAGATGCTGTATTGACAACACCGATCTGAAAACTGAAGCCGACTTCGGTCGACATCTTCTGTGTTTTGAGTCGGAGGTTCATGTAATGTGTGCGAAGACACACCTACACCCACAGAAAGAGAAAGGGTATTTCCAGGATGAACAGACAACAAGGAAATATGACCTTTAAAGAGGCGGGGCGAGCCAATGATCGACAAGGCTTTCTTGCCTAACATGCAAGTGTAAGACAAAATCCTACAGAGTAATACAACTAGTATAGAGCCTGCTTGTTAGATGCTGTGCCACGCGGCGGAGCGACTGCGTCGACGAACGAGGCGAATTGAGATGATAGGTGAATCAAGGACGCCCGGTTGGTTCAAGCCCTGAGGTCTTTGGGGATCCCTGATCCCGCTACAGTACCAACTTCATCTTCAGTTCCATACGGATTTGAAGTGAGTATCCTTCTGTTCCTTGGGCGATGTGTACGTCTAAGGCGTTGTGACTGCAAGTGACCAATGAGAATCACTGGATTGCCAGCAGTTATCGCCGGAAATTGTTAGGCAGTAATTAGTACATCCCTCATTCAAAATCCTCAACCCCGCCAATCCCGCGTTCCACAAACACCCTTTCTTTATCCTCGCGCCGGCATCCCCCAACCCCGAGACCTCCGCGCATCTCAACCGGTTCAAGATGCCCCGCTCCGAAGAGGCCGAGATGTTCTTCGTCGCCGTATACTCGGCGGTGCAAGAGATCCCCCGCGGCAAGGTGACGACCTACGGACACATCGCCCGTCTCGTAGGAACCCGTGAGTCTTTAAACCCCCAAGCAGTCCCCTCCCTCTCCACAGCCGCGCATCACTTGGAAACTTCACCACGACTCCATTTCCCCGTATAATGCGTTCCTTCCCCACTTCTACTCAGTATAGCAAAGAGCTCCGAACTAATAGTTCACGAAAATGAAAAACTCACGCGCGGCACCACAGCCGAGAGACCCCGCCAAGTCGGCGTCGCCCTTAAACACCTCCCAACCAACCCTTCTCTACGCTACAACCACGACACCGTCCCCTGGCAGCGCGTCATCAATAGTAAAGGTGCCGTCTCGCCACGGTATGTACCTTTTCCCCGTTTGACCGGCATTTAGCGCCCGTTCGTTCCTTTCGTCCTTGCCTACTCATTCCGGGAACAGTTCCCAACCTACGGGCGCCCGAAACCAGGCCGATGCCCTCCGCGCCGAGGGCGTTGAGGTGACGCGAACAGCTATGGGCGAGTACGAGGTCGATTTTGATTCCTACGGCTGGTTTCCCGACGTCCTGCCGTCTGAGGAGTGAGAGTCACAGTAGTTCGACCCGAGGCATATCGACCACCACAGGTCACCTAATCAGAAGGGGTACCATCATCCATCAATCAGCCTGGAACGTTGCACGTGATTAATGGGCGGACAACAAGATGAATAAACTCCAAAACGTTTTTTATTCAACCGATTCCGTACGGTTCGGCGCGCACTAGGATTAGCCAAGGTATATGATGTATGCTTATTCCCCAGTTCACCCCGTCTCGAAAGTAGTCTAACGAAAGCCACCCAGATTGTTCTCCAGCCTAACAACCTTACGACCACCGTCCGCCAGTATCCTTCCCTCGTGCCATCATCAGAGCACGTCGTTGGTCTTTGCTATTCGTAGACGAGTTATGTAAGAAAAGATAATTAAAATGAAAACAGAAGAAGGGAACGGTAAAAACTTTGTCCATGGCGCATGAGCAAAAGTCGCTTAGTGGTATTGAGAAAGAGAAAACATCAAAACCAAGAGTAGAATGACGCAAGCGCGAGCCGCCAGTGTGAGAAACTCCTGCCCAATTTCTGGGTTTCGCCATGCGTATGGGGAATCATCTTCGGCCAACAGAAACGTCAATGTCGCAATTGCAACCAACACAGTGTCGCCGAAAGGGCTAAAACGAAAGGATGAAAGAACGCCCCTTCCCGACAAAGGAAACCAATCTGTTTTGATGAGTCTCATGAAGCAAACGAGTCCAGGCGGGTTTGGCCTCTGTGAGGGGCAAACCCCCAGCAACACGGCTTCGCCTAGAAGCAGTTGAGGGAGCCCTTTTTCTTCTTTTTGGACAAGGCGTTCATGCGCTCCTCCAGCAGCCGCTGCTGCGCTTCGGCAGCTTGTCGCTTCTTGCGCTCCTCCTCGACAGCATGGAGACTCCAGCGGTTGTCGGGCTGGGGCGTCGGAGCAGGGCGATCCTTGAGCTCCTTGATCTCGGTTTCCAACTCTGCACAGCGTTTGCGCCAGGCATCGCTGTCTGCCTTGACCTTGTTGGACTGACGTTCGAGATCGGTAAGCGCCTCCTCGAGGGTTTGTGTGAGTTGTTTTTCGGCTTGGAGGTGCTTCTCGATGGTGCGGATACGGGCTTCCTGGTCTTCCTGGATCTGGTTGGCAGTCCCGTGGTTGTCCTTGCTGGCAGGGCGGTTTCCTTGAGTCGGGGTGCTGGGGACCGTTCCGTTGGGGCCGGAGCCCGGAAGGGGTGGCAGGGGAATGGCGGGTGGAGGTGAAGGCAGAGAGGCAGCTGAGGAGCTCTTCCGTAGCGGGGAGGTCATCGAGTTGGACCGCTGAACGTTACCGGAGTTTGATGACTCGTCGATCTTGACCTTTGCATCGTGAGCTTCTCTGCTGGGTAGGTATGGTTGAGAGGGGCTTACCTGAAGAGCGGCGTATTCCGCCCTGAGCGCCTCCAGTTCTGACTCGGCCTTGAATTTGGCAGCCTGTGCTTCCTCGATTTGGGCATTGCGCTCCGTCTGCAACGTAGACAAACGGTTGTTGGTCATCTGCACCTGATCGAAGTTGCTCTGCAGTTGATCCTCGAGCTCTTCCACAAGACGGGAGTTCTTCTTGTTCCTGTGCTCCAGGTCTGAAATCTTCTTACGAATCGCAGACAGCTGATCGGGAAGCGGGGCCGGGCTCTTGATGGGCTCGCCTTCGGCGGTAAGCAGGTCAGTCAATGTTGACTTGGCCTGTTCTAGCTCTTTCAAGACGTTGTCGTTGATGCTGGACAGCTCGTTGACATGCTTTTGGATCTCACCAGACTTCTTCTGCTCCTCGGTGAGTGCCTTTTGGTCGGCAATGAGATCCTCAATGCGCTCTGTGATCTTTTCGATGCTGACGTCGAGACCAAGGGCGAATGCAACCTGTGTAGCGACCTTCATAAGATCCTCCCGAGCGTCGTTCAGCTCGCACTCGAGAACTCTTACGTTCTCGGCATGTTCGTTCAGAAGAACAGCGACCTGCTCCTCGTAACCCTTTTGCTCGGATTGCTTCATCTCTTCCAATTCCTTGGCATGGTTCTCCTGGAGTAGCTTCATGCCGTCTTGGTGAGTCTTTAACGCCTGCTCATGAGCAGCGATCTGGTTCTCGAGGTTTGCAATCAAGCTTTGCTGTGTCTTGGCTTGTGTTTCGTGCAGGTCGCGCGCCTTGATAGCCTCCTCCAGTTCGGCCTTTGTAGCTTGGTGAGCGGCCTCGAGCTCAGACACCTTGGCCGAGTTGGCATCGATGGCCGACCTGTACTCGTCGATCTCGTCACGAAGAGTCTTGACGAGGGTTTCGTGCTTTTCCTCCATCTCCTGAACCTCTTCAGCGCTGCGTGAAGCAGATTGCTCTGCTGCCTTGGAGTTCAGCGCGGTGATCTCCGACTCAAGCTCTTCAATTGTCTTCTTCATCTTGGCTTCCGTCTCCTGCATCGTGTCCAGAGCGGTCTGATGCTTAGTCTGCCAGCTGGACAGCTCAGCCTGAAGCTCGGTGATCTTCTTGTCGTTCTCCTCTGTTACTGGCAGCTCCCTGGTCTGGTCAGAAACCTCCGTCGAGGCTTCGGGGACAGCAGCAACGGCAGCGGCGGTGGCAGTGGCGAGGGCTGTCTCATAAGAGGGCTCCGCGTCAGCTTCTTCCATAGCTGGAGGCTCCTTGACAGCGGTACGCAGGCTCTCCAGTTCGGCCATCAGCTTGTTCTCACTAGCCTCATGAGCATCTCTCATCTCCTTCATCTGCTTCTCGTTGGCCTCAAGTTGGTTCTTGAGAGTTGACACTACCGACATGTCCATGGGCGAAGCCTGCAAACTGGATCGCTCGCGGGTGAGTCCGGAAATAATGGTCATCTTGGTCTCAATTTCCTTCTTCGTTGACGCAATGTCGGCCTCGAGCTCTTGAATTCTTTCTGAGCGCGCGTGAAGCTCATGCATGGCTGCATTCAGGTTCAGCTCGAAATTCTGCATAACATCAGGTTGCTCTTCAAAATTCTCTGCTGCGATGTTACGAAGCGAGGCGAACGATCGGTGAGCACGATCAATGATCATGACGTTCTGGCTGGACTTGCGGCGGATGACCGGTTGACCGCTTCGGGGCGATGAGGCCTCAAGTGCCTTGGCCTGGGCAACCTCCGTCTTGAGCTCTTCGAGCATGTCGAGAGCCTCGTGGTGCTTCTGTTCAAGCTGGGTGTACTTGTCGGCCAGTTCTTTCTCGGCCGACTCCTTCTCAGCCGCGAGTGTTTTAAATCTCTCGACCTCAGTAGCGAGGAGGTCCTGATGCATAAAATCCTCGGTCGAGGTGTGCTCTTGATCGGACCCTGCTTCTGGCTTGGCTGTGGCAGTCTCGGCATCAGAGGGGTTGGCGTTTGCGGGCGATTCCATCGCGGAAGACAACTCCGAAGACAGCGATCGGGACGAGAACTGTCCATTCTCCTTGACGTCGCTCGATCTGGAGTCGGAGAAAAAGGATGGTGGCCGTGTCAAATTGGGAGATGTGACATACATCATCGAGTCTCGCACCTTGCGTTCGGGGTGACGCGACTCGTCAATGGTGTCCTGAAGATCGGCCAGCGTGCGCAATGCCTCCTCGTACTTGGCGTTCAAGAGGTCATACTCAGTAATAGTAGTCTCGTGTTCAACACGCAGATCGAGAAGTTCTTGCGTAACGTTCTCCAGCTTGTCCTGGACGAACTTGGATTGTGCAGGGCTTTGCGGCGGGTACTCGTTGTCATTGGCATCGAGGTTTTGGTCGTTGGTATCCGGCGTCGTCATCCCTGGCTTCTGGTTATGTTCGCCGGTCTTCTCACTTGAGTCGGTTGCCTTGTTTGCTGAGGCCTCCTCTTCCACACTTTCAGGAATGACGTCGCGGCTCATCCGGCTTACATGAGAGTGGCTTCGGGAGTGATCGGCAAGCTGGCGTCTGGCAATACCATTAGGGCCCTCTGCATCGGTCTCAGGGACCTTGCTGTCGCCTTGGATGTGGTCCAATTCGGTGAGAAGGGAATCCAACTTTCCGAGGGATCGTTGTCGCTCGATAACCTGTTCAAGTCTGTCAATCTCGCGCTGCATAAGCTCGGCATCTTGGTCAGCCTCGGCAAGTCGCTCTTCCAAGGTGGAAATGTAGTCTTCGCATGACGCCTCATTCTCTCTCAGGCGCGAGATCTCCTTGCGTAGCTCGATGATGATCGTCGCGTTCTTCTCTTCTCCAGAGGTATGGCCGTCAAGCTTGTTTTCCAGATCATGAAGATAGTTCTCGGTGCTGGCCTCTCGATCCATGAGTTTTTGCAGTCGTGCCTGTAGCTGTGTATTGATGGTTTCGGCGTATGTGCACTTGGTCTCCTTCTCCAATAGGCTTGCTTCTGTGTTTGAAAGAGTACCACGAGTGTTGGATAAGGACTGTTCCAGGGTCTGGATGGTCTTCTCGTATTCCAGCACGACTTGCTCGACGGCGGCAGCAAAAGAGTTTGAGCGATTCAGGCGCTCCGTTGCAGTATCACCCAGTGATTCCTCGTATTGGTCATTCTCGGCTTGTTCGTTGTCGCGGGCCTTTGCCATCTCCGCAATCAACTTCGCGTGCCGTTGGCTGAGGGTTGTGTAGTTTTCTTGAGCGTCCAACAGCTGGTTTTGCAACTCGAGCTCTCTCTCGTTTTGTCGCTCGGACCGGTCGCCTGCAGAGGCTGTGCGTCGCTCGCCCCCTCCCCGCTCAGCGCTGCGAATTTGTTCCCGCAAGAACGCGACCTCAGCCTTCAGACGGTCAATGACAGCCTGTTTGTCACCTTCTTCCACCTGCTGAATCCGGGGTTTACTCTGGATGGCTCGGGCCCTCTGAGCATATTGGACGGTGTTTAGCGTTTCGCTTAGGTGGAACTCAGCCGGCGTCACGCAAGCAATCATATACGTGATGGCATTTCCACCGAGCGAGTCTTGGAGCAGGCGGGTGAGTTTGGAGTCACGGTAGGAAACATGCGATCCAGCCTGGCGCGATGACAGCTGGGAAATAACCTTGCCGAGGGCGGCGAGTCCCGCATTGATTGAGATGCCCTCTTTTGCGCGTTCACCTTGCGCGCCTGTGTTCTTGAGACGTTCACTACCAGCCAAATCGACGAAGTGCAACTTGCTGTCCGTGGTCACCCAGGTCTCAGACCCCGTCATAGCTTCGATGGGAACGGAGAATCGCTTGTCGGTGCCATTGGAGCCTTGCAGTCCGCTCTTGCGCTGTACCAAGTTCAGGCTGAATACAGCGTGGGACCGGGAAGACCTAGCATTAATAGCCGTCGCATCTGTCTGTCGGAGGGTAGAGCCGAAATTCAATGCCTTCATGAGGTCATCTACTGAGTTGATCTCGACTTGTCGCAGGCCGGTGAGGATGATGTTACCCTTGACATCTTCGCGAATGGTAACGTTGGTGCGCTCATGCTGTGGAACGTGGTCCTGGACTAGGAGATCGCGCAACTGCTCGTTGTAGATTTCGACGTAGGTGGCTTTCAAGGACCAGTTTCGATCGGACGATAAGCTCGACGCACCTTGCGCTGAATATCGGTTTGGAGTGCGCAATTGGGACATGGAACCGCGGTTCGCCTGCTTTCTGGTCACGTCGAGCTTGTCGGGGCTGCCGTCCAGCTTTTCGAATAACGCCGTCGCCGCTCTGGGAATAACACCTATACAGATACTTGTCAGCTAATGAGTTCCTGGGGCTGGGCAAGCCTCGGGGAATACAAGTTCGCTTCGAGGAAACGCGGTGGAACTTACCCATCATTTCAACATCGCCCTGCTCGTTGGGTCCTGATGTACCCATCGTGTACGACTTTCCAGCTCCTGATTGTCCATACGCTAGGAGCGAGACATTGTAACCTTGAATAAACGCGGTGACACAATCATTCAAATATTCCCAGATTCCCTCTTGGTCCACATCGGAGCCGAAAACGCGGTCGAAAACGAACAGTTTCCTGCCTTGAGGCGAGTCGATAGCAATATTTGTGTTTGATGTGACCTGTACCATGGATCGTTGAAATCGTTGGGGGATTAATTCGTAACCAGGATCTGTCGGCTTGAGTGCTGGCCGGACGCGCACAGCTGTGTTGGAGATAATCCGCGGTTAGTGGTGTGATGTGGTTTGCAAGAAAAGGGGGGTAGGCAACGCGACGCCGGCTCTGGCGACGAACGACGATGCCGCCGGGACGTAAACTCACCGACTTTGACAGCGGTCCGGGCATCTTCGTCAGAAGCTCTACTCCCACCGCCATGCTTGCTCGTCATGCTCAGGCGGCTATTACTTCTAGGTGACGGTCGTACCATGGCGCTCATCGGTCTCTGGGGCAGCTGATTCCCGGGAGAGGCCGGCGGCGAGCTGGCCATGATGGGAAAAGGAAGAAGAGGGAAGGCTACTCTCGATCGGCACGGAAGGAAGTCGGTCCTCCTTGTATAAAGTTAGGCGCGCGAGGCCAAAGACAAAAGGTGAACGGACTGGGGTGTCGGGATTGTGCACTCCCCAGGCCAGACCCTGTTACGTCGACGGTATGAAGCACTGTTCAGTATCTGGTGCTCTTGTGCCGATGTCTCAAAAGTGTAATCGGATCGATGTGGGCGGCAGGGTAGAATTAGGTGCGTGGAGAGTCCCAGTTGTGGAAATGCCGACTTCCATGCACAATTCTTATGCTTCGTTCGTAGTTGCTCGTTGTTCGCGGATGTCGTTCGTGGATCGCAAAAGAGCGGAGGGGGCTGCGATTTCTTTCACCTGGGCAGCGGCAGCGCAGCAGTCGCGGCGGCTCTGTGCAAGATGTGGAATGCAAGCGTCATAAGGTCGAGGAAGCGAAATATAAACAACGGAAAGCAAGGCTCGCCAGTGGCTGCTGAGTTGCCCAGTGCCGTTTCGTTGCGGAGCGAGCGGTGCGTTGTCCAGCGTTGCTTGGGAGCCCGAGATTGTTGGAGATACTCGCAGGAAAGGGTAGCCCGGGATAGTTGACTGTTTTGTTGCGCGGCGTCCCGTCCAGTCGAATTGAATTGGGGAGGGTCAAGTCAGGGGGTGTACGTGGACGAGGCGGATGGGGTTCGTTCGAAGGTTGCTGGCGTCGCGGTGGTCGCTCGCTCGCTCGCAGTGAGCTGGACTGGCCTGCGGCGGATTGGCGTGGTGTTGGACTAGCGTGGACCAGAAGCAAAAGTAGCAACAGGGGGCGTCCAGGGGACCCGACAGTAGTGGTGTTTCTTCTAGTGCCTTTTGCCACCCACTTAGGTAATTACACTTTCTCACATAAATTTAACCCATATTATATGCTCTACTATGCATAACACACTTTATATAATACCTAGAAAGCTACTACTATCTTCCACACTTTTATATTTATAAAAAAATATTATTAACCTTAATAGCCTTATAGTAGAGGTTCTAAGAACCTTAGAAGTTAATATATAAGATATATAATAGCAAAGTTAATCTAGCAGTCTACTATAAATTAGCTTTATCCCTATATACTCCTTTTTTATCCCCTAAAATAAATAGAATATTAGTACTTATAAAGAGTATTACCTATATAATATAAGCTACTAGTATAGAAAAAACTATCTATAACTCTTAGAATTAAGATAAGCTAAAGAAATATATTAACTAGCTTATAAATAGTAAGCTACTTAAAATAACTTAGAAAGAATACTAAATAGTACTATATTTCTTTATAATTTAAATCCTAAAGCTTAAAGGTAGTTTCCCTTATCTTAAGTTCTATAAGAGTAAGTTTAAGGAGATATATAAAGCACTTAAAATAAAACCTCTTAATAACTAAGAAAAATATAATATTTCTATTAAGAAGTACTCTAAATACTTTAAGATTATAAAACTTATTAATTTAATATTTCTAGGGTTTATTAATTAATAAGCTCTTATATAAGTTAATATAGTAATTACTACTCTTAAAGCAGAGGAGGATAATTAGTAAGGGGGTAAAAAGGGGGGTAAATAAGTATAGGTATATAGGGTGCAAAGGAAGCCAGGTTAGCACACAAAGTTTCCAAAATATACACTTAAAATAACACATACCTCCCGGAGGAGGGGTGGTGGTGTTTATTTCGAAGGCTCGACAGGATGGACGTGGGTAATGACCGGGGTAGGTGGATGTCTGTTAAATTAGAAGAGCGGCGGCAGTGGCTTCTGATTGGGAGGCGCGCAATGTGTCGGATGCGCCCGTTCTCGCAGTCGAGCAAGCGAGCGAGTCGTTTGCTGAGCCGATTCGGGGATGACGGCGACGAGCGAAGAGGGTCTCTTGCTGTTCTTGGTATCGCTCAGGTCACGTCGCAAGAGAATTATCCCGGGCGATCGTCGCTGTCGCAAATGTCACGATGTCGCCGAGAAGTTCAAGGCCGGGTTATGGGTTTGGGAGGGAAGAGGAGGAGAAGAATAAGAGAAGGAAGAGGAATAATCGGAATTGAGAGGCAGAGCTGGGAGAAGAGTACCTTGGCACCTTGACCTTGGGTGCTTCTGCGAGCAGAGAAGAGAGGCAGGAAGGGACGAGGAATTCGGGAAGGCGCGACACAAACAGAATTTGGAAGGGACGACCAAGGGACCAAAAACTTGTAGACAGCAAACAGGAAAGAGCAAGGTAGGAGCAATTGCCGTTGCATTGGCATTTGCAGTCGCAGTCGCAGCGGTCGGACGTGCCTCGTCTGTTTGTTTAGCTAATTACCTTATTAACAATAGAAGGTCAGTGCTACGGTATTATTGAGGTATTAAGGTGCGATATCGCAGATGCCAGCAATAAGCTGGTTAGGTGCAGCCTGCGAAGGGCATCGTCATTGCTGCATCGAGACTACACGTGTACTCAGAAGCAACACAACCCAACCCGTTCCCATCAATGCCCATGTCTATTCAGCGCCTCTGAATCACCACCATAAAACGTTCACAGCCTTTCCGTTGCTCTACCGAACAGTACAGGCATAAATAAGCACAAGGCGAGAGCAGACAAAACGGCCGAGAGCCCGGCCTTGACTTAGCGATGCCACAGTTCAAGGTCAAGGGTCCAGGCCAGGATGGGCATGCACTTGAGGGGACCGTGTTATCCCCCTTTTGGCACTTTGATGAGAAGTTGCGGGTGTACTATGTAGTATCTTTGCTTCGCAGCATGGTACTCTGGGCACGACACAGCTCGATTGGCATGTTATCATGTCATGACACTTCATGTGGCAGAGAGAGAGAGAGAGGAGGAGGAACGCTAGACTACGGCCACCTCGTCACCAAATCCTCCGCAAGATGCAGAAACCCCAGGTAAACACGTTTTCGTCCGGGTGCCAGGATGGCAGAGAGAGACACGGGAGGAGAATCAAAAGGGAAAAGAAATAAAAACATAAAAAAAAAGTGAAGGGGGCCAAGCCTCTTGGGTCCGACACCCAGACCAGACTCCAGAGGTACCGGGTACCCACCCGGCGGGGCATTGAGGTGTCCTCTAGCCCGATTCGGGCATAGCGGCTGGTGAACCCTGTTAAGCCAGTCATTTGTTCAGCCGAAAAGAGAAAGAACTACCGCAGTACAGAGTATAAAACGCCAACTTTGGAGGCAGCAGCACAGGAAAACCACCTCAGGCACCTCCTGCTTTTCTGCAAGGTACAGCTGTGCACAAGCAGCTTTGGTGGAGGAAGTATACTAGGAGGCCAGCACGGGGGAGAATGTGCACGCTGTTGCATGCCTACCCTCCACACCGGACGCAGGGGCCAGCGACCGGCGAGCACCCCCAACTTTCCCATCTTCCACAAACCCACCAGAAATGCCCACCTGAAAGTGGATGTTGGCTCCTCCTTCGACTTTCGACGTGAACCGTTGAAGCGACAACTGCCCGCAAGAAAAGAAAAACAAGCAGCAACTTGAGCGAAACAACAACATTGTGAAAACAACACTGCCCATCCTTGTACCGGTACTTTGGGACGCCTGGTCGTCGGATGGACCCTTCTTTTCCGACATCTACGGTAATGCCCTCAGGATCCTGTCTCTCGGGTCCGCCTTCGTAGGGCAGAAAGACCAGCTGCGAAGAGAACCAAGTCTCCTCAAACTGCTCAACAAGATAAAGAGGGGTCCAAGGCGAGCATTGGAGCACTTCCACAAGACCCTCCGTCGAGGAATGGCCGTCGAAACTTAATGCTTGTTTCCTCCCAGCAGGCTTGCGCGACGGAGAGGTGATTTAATCACATTCCAGCAACCTGAAGAGCGCAGAAATGCTCCTTTCGCCTCCGTTCACTGTCCAAAGACGCTAATTTCTTTCCCTCCTCAAGGATTTCCATTAGACGTGCACGACCAGAACGACGCCGACTGATTGATCCGAAAACGCGCCCGTCTCGCAGTCTCGCCGGTTTCAGAGACGTGACATCTCTCCCCCATTTGCACAAGCCGTTCGACTGCCATGAGAGAACCGAGCTCTAGCTTGAGCTGAGAGACGATGGATGGAGGTGAAGGACGAATTTGGTCAGTCGTTGGTGCTCCCAAGCCTCCTGTCCTACCAAGCTTGGCTCTGAACCTTTTTGCTCGATACCGCCAACCAATGCCTCGGAATCGATCCTCTCGCTCCAGCCAAAAACACAGTCTGTTTCTGGTCAGTGCTAATGATGGGGACACAGACACCGGTTTTACAACGCTCATGAATCACACCACGTCCAAAGGCCGTCTCAAGCAGGCTTCATGATTCGGTCTCCAGATTCCGCATTCTCTTACGTCGTAATTAAGACAAGACCGGATTCGACCATCAACTCCCGTCTCAAGGCATTGATCGACCTTCCCGCCAATATTACCCCAAACCTCATGCGCAGCTACTACGACGTAGTAACACCAAGGCCTGCCTCTGCCAGCGTGCCGTGTGTGCTAATTATCGTGTCTCGCCTCCGTCACCATCCCATCGCCAAGTTTCTCGTCAGTGGCCCCTGATGAAGGGGGGCAGGCGTCTCGAAACCTTCCAAGGAGCTGACAAACGTGCATTGCATCATCCTTCCACGTAGAAATCCTCCGAATTCTTGCAGCACGACCTCGGGACTTACGCCATTGCAAACTCAAATTGCCGCCGTACCACCGTGCGCGCAAATCATTTTCTCGTCGCTCAGGGCCGGACGCACAAAAAAGGGGTCTCGCTCACTTGCCAATCCTATCATCCCATTCTTCTGCATTGTCTGTTCGGCCACGAGGTCTGAGGCCTGGCGAGTTCTTTATGTCGCACATCCGTAATGACGACGAATCGATATCCGAGGCCGAAATAGGAGGGACCGTTCGACTTTGGTCTCGAGCTTTCTCAGATTCCCGCCGCTACTGCACCGCGGGATATGGCCCCGAGTTCCCAGCATCCATCGTTTCTGTCAACAAATCCACTCAGACATGATCCGTCCATCAACTGCGTTCGAATCGGATTCTAGAATTGTCCGGGGCATGCAGATCGCGAATCTCACACGCTTCTGCACCGCCTGCAGTATCGACTCGCGGGACCTCCGCGCAGACCGCAGACAATCTTCGATACTCGATAGACTTCGTCCCCTCATCCCTGCGAAAGTCGTTGCTCGATTGTCACACAGAGCCCACGTGTACCGACTGCAAATGCCAACGTTCGTCCCTATCACGGAAGCATAACATCCTCGTTCCGCAATCCAATTATCTCCTCAGCCTCGGCAATGCCACAATGAGATTCTTTGTCATCGCACCCTACTGAAGTATACCTTTATTCCGCATAAGTCGTGACACATCCGTACGGGGTTCAGCAGAAACGTTTGACTTCATTTCCACCAGGAGACCCTGATACCGTCGGCCCCAGAAACCTACATATCCCCAGCCAATGTCGAGCGACTCGACAAAAGCTCTCGCTCTTGCACTTAACGTGGCGGCAACGCCCATGAACTGGCGCATCCTTTTCTTAGCTACTGGTTCGCGCACGACACGCAGGGTCATGGTGGCTTGCCGCCATCTCTCTTCCCCCTTCGACCCGCCGTTCCTCTCTGGTTCCTGTTTCACCATGCACCGCCCATCTCGTCATCAATCGTCTACCCCATGCGAGCCTTTCTTTTTAGGCGTTTCCATCCAGGCAGTATCTATCGGAAGTGCAGAATCACCGGCTGTACTTCATAAGGCCGGTTTCTCTCCCTCCGCTCAGCCGGTTCTAGCCACGTCCGCAACGGACTCCGCGGTGCGACGCACCAACCCAAAGAGAGCAGTAATTCTACCTGTGTTGTACAGATCAAACTTTGCCTGTCGGATAAGCCCACCATTTATTTCATGGAACGGCCGGCGAGCGCTTAGATCTAGTCAAACAAGAACCACAGCGGAAACGAGATGATGGCTTGCAGAGTGCCCCTAACTCGGTTCCACCCGCTCGACTAGTACCGATCATGCAGGGCGAATAGGATGCTGACTGCATCCGCGACTTGGTAGCTCCTGCGGCTTCCGTGATTTCACGATGTGCTGAATTCGTCAAATGGAGCATCGGCGGAACTTCCGCTCTGCTGCCTTGACCTGAGTTCCGTCGCATAGCATCAAGGCAACATTGAACATGCCGATTGCCCGACATTCATCTCTGGAATAGTTCCTCTCGAGCGTGAGTAAACTAGGGAGCTTGGCGCTCTGTCTCTTCCGATGCACGGTAGCCATCCCACGTTCGCGCAATGATGGACTCGACCGAATTCGCCAAAAATTCGATATCTCGCAGCACCTAACGTCTGTCCCAACAAACAAGCACACACGCGCTCGTTCCCGTTCCAGCCATCCGACCATGTTTGATCGTGGTTCTCGGCCACTACTCTCAGTCGAAAACGCCCAACACACAAGTTTCTAAATAACTCATAGCAAAGTCGACCAGAAATTATCCTTGCGGGTGGCCGGGAAGTGGGAACGACCTCGGTTCCGACTTTCCCATTCCCTGAATAGCCAGAAAGCTTGTTTGTTCAATATCATGGATGTGCCTTGATCGTCGTCTGCTTTTCAGTGACAGCGAAACGCAGACACTGCAGTCGAATGACATGTAGCTCAACCTTCCTATGTAAATCCCGTCATGTTCTCGACTCGGTCTTGCCGACTCGACCTGCTGGTCTAGACGACGTGTCCGTCGAGGCTTTGACTTTAGT
The DNA here is from genome assembly GCA_036785495.1 of Colletotrichum neosansevieriae. NCBI lineage: Eukaryota > Fungi > Ascomycota > Sordariomycetes > Glomerellales > Glomerellaceae > Colletotrichum > Colletotrichum neosansevieriae. The sequence continues at coordinate 137,600 of JAVHLV010000063.1, read as the reverse complement.
CTTCTGGGGTTTATGGCGGTTATCGACAGGCACAACAATGTCGTTCATCAATGTGCCAAGCGTGCACTCACAAGGTCGGAGCGATATTTCGTTGCGAGGATATCGTTCAGATACGATGCGTGCTATTTATTAGATGTCTCCGCTGTGTAGTTCGCCTCAAAGCTCGTAATTCTACAGGGTATCAAGTCCATGCTGTTCTCCCGCGGACTGTCAAGCACCACGCCGCCAACGATAACGCTTTTCTCGATGCACATCTCTCTTCTAAGTTCTGCTCGTCATACTACTGCCCATCAAGTATTCGATCGGGATTGCGTCGTGTACTGGATTGCTCAGCAACACGAACGCGAGTTACCTGCGCCGGGTTCTGTGTGTGACTTATTGGGTCATGACTCGTTGACGGTTGATTTTGATGCTTGCTCGAATCTTCCCTGATACGGAGTGCTATGACGGGCTTCGAGGCCAAAGAGACTGAAGGAAGCACTGCACATGGGCTGGGATGATCTTGGTTGTCTGGCTTGGTTGGGTGTCGATCTGATTCAAGAGGCAGAAGCTAAGTTGATAACTTTAATATCAAAAACGCTCAACTCCTATTCGTTGATACCGTGCTGACAGCACGCTGATCGTTGGGGAACCGGGGAGGGTTTTGGGAGTTGAAGTTGAACTTTTAATCCGCTTCTGCAGAGTCATTAACTTATGAAGTTGCTGCCCGGCGGACGAATCTATAATTCGTTGAACTGAGGGGCCGCAGGGACTTACGAACTCATCCACATGCGTCGTTGAGGTCCGCCGTCCCGGGGCATCGGCCGTAAGGCGTGGGGACGGTAGTGCCCTGCGACGGAGCAGTTCATTCGCATGAGGATCACTCTGAAGGTTCCACTTTGCCGAACGATCTATAGCCTGTGACTTCGACGCGATGTTTATTAATCTCTGTGTTCGGATATGCTCTCCTCCAGAGCTAGTTCCGGTGAAGACAGCCGGCCTGGTCCCTCACTTCGAGGCTACGTGACTTCCGAGAAAGGATATCAAACCCCGAAATGAGCCTGATTGATGGCACCCGACAGCAACTTTCTTTCAGGGAGTAGTAAGCAGGTCCTGGGGTAAATCATGTAGAGTTTTATGTAACTGCCGTGACTTCATTAATGCTCCCCCGTAATTTCTACTAATTATGTTGGAGCGAGAAACATAGATATGTGCAGCATAGCCCTTTCAAATCGTGTGGGGCGTCCTTCTCGCAGGTCTGCGGCCATTGTGCAGCTACATAACAACTGCCAGGCAGCGACTCGACCCCTTACTGCGTATGGTATTACCCCGGAAGCGAAGATGCCTATCGCCAACTCGTCCACCGATGCCCTGACTTGCGATATCAGGTCGGACGGGCCTGTGCTGCGGCCGGATACGACAAGTTATACTTCGAACTCGACCTCCTCCCAGACGTTTCCATCGCCAAAGAGGCGCGCGAGGCGCGAGATGCGGGTGCTCCGGACGCCAATCCCGAAGGTGCGGATAAGATCTTCCAGGCGATCGTGGATGCGCCTGTAGGATATGCTGTTATGGACGATTACACGAGGACGGTCAATATGAAGAATCCCCAGGCCGGAGCCTACCTGAATGGGGATACAGCAGTGAGGTCGGGGCTATTTCAAGACGTGAGGAAGCTTGGAGCCGGCGGATTGGGCGGACAGATTCTGGTTTGATATCACGGGAGAGGGCATCAGAATCAATCCCGGCTTTGCCAAGTTGCCCAGAGAATTTGTATGGCTGTTATACGAGCCGCTTCCGGTGGATTTGCCGACCATACGGAAAGAAGTTCTGATACTCGCGGCGGCATGGGAGGGAAAAGTGGATCGATGTGCACGACTGAAGCGCCCATTACCGATGAAAGATGAAGAGCTCTTCGCTGTGGTGAGAGGGATATATCACAGCACAACTTTTGCAAAGTGGTGGTCCGTCAACGATGAGTTGAGGAGGAGCATGGGAGCTTTTGGTGAGGCCATCGACATGGCGATCACGGCGCGGTTCATCATGAGCAACGACCTCTCAAGGATACCAGCGGACCACGTGCATTGACGAGGTGTGCCCGACGTAATCTGCTATTTCAACGCTCCCGAAGAAGATACCCTCCGCAAACTTGTCCGGCGCCGCCCTGACGCAAGGCCGCAAGTTCTCCTGGCGGCCGCTGTCGGGAGGTACTGGAAGACGTACGCGGAGCTGAGACCGCTGATCTCTCTAGACAGCCTTCGGCAGCTTGCGGCAAGATGCGGTGCAAACGTCGAGTTTAGTGAAGCTGACAGCGAGGAACAACCCGAGATACAAATAACATCTTTCTCGAATTGGGCGCCAACAGGCCTTCCGGGTGTGCAAGACGGAGAGTCCTGGTTCCCTGGTAGCGACGGGAGCTACGGATATGATACGAAGTTGACCAGAGAGCCGCGGAGGAAATGGCAAAATGGGAATTCTATATTTGTTCGTCTGGTGAGACGAGAGACCAGGAGGAGCATGGTGATTTACTCTCAAATTGGGACAGCATCGACGCTTGGAGAGAGTTGCTGCCGTGGAACCAAAGAGCGGATGGTGATAAGACAAGTGTAGAGTGCCATCCCGAGCAGATGATCTCACCACTCTCTGAATGCTAGATGTAAATAAATATGTACCGGGGTTCTGGAGTTGATGAAATCATATGCCACCCCAAGTGCCAACGTCTTGCCACTGGAGGCAGTTCGATGGTCAACCAGCGGCAGGATAAGTCAGAGTTGAAGTAGAATGCCAGAAGACCGAATATAACAGCAAAGAAGAATTATCTGAGAGACATTGGTAGTGTTTGTGTCTCATGAATGACCTATGGTTATTATAGTCTCTGGTTTCATCCAATACAACGTAAACCAAGATATAATCAAACATATAAGCGATGACAACAATACCAGAGGATATACTGAAGAAAATTCGATGATCTTGAAACCTTTGATACGCCATCTGTGATCATGGAGCGGGTTTTTGATTGGCTAGACACGAGATCACATCGCTCATTCAAGATTTCAAGGTAGCGTTATGCTGCATTTCATAAATGTAGATAGCTCAATTCATGTTGAATGATATCAAGACACTACAACTTCTCGCCAAAAACACACCAAGAATGGAACGTGATGACCGGACTGCGAGCACCGTATCCTGCTCTTTGTAGACTCCTGGCTCTGAATCCACCGTTTCAATGACCATGACCCCAAAGAACGTCTTCCTAAGGGCCACGGGATCTTGTCATGATATCTTCGATGAATCAATTGACTACAAAAATCGCGTTAGTATCAGTTGACTTTTTACTTTACCAATGACGTCGCAAAGGGATGATTTCTAATGCACAAACACACGTACCACGAGCACAGCTCTTCTTGTTCTTGCCGCAGATCATCTACCAAATCTTGTAAGCCTTTATTATTACGCAGAATTTAGGGTTATAACCCACGTTCTTGCCCTTGGCGCACTTGTACCTGACGCACTGTCTGGACATGCAGGAGAGGGGACAATTGGCATCTCGGAGGGCAACAGCACCCTTACAGATGGGGCTACCGCAAGCCCGTTTCTCGAGGCCGAGATCGTCAGTGAGGGGCTCGTCATAGACAGGCTCCTCGATAACGCCTCTGTCGCTGAGGTCGGCTGGCACAGCAGTGGCATTAACGGAGAGGGCGAGCCCCGAAAGAAGAATGAGAGCTTGGGAGAACTTCATTGTGGCAAGAAAGATGGGGTTGGAATGTGTGTTTGTAGGTAAGGTCGGAAGAGCGAAGCTGCTTGATCTGAAGAGCTTGAACTCCTAGTCAGGGGAATAGCACGGCTTAAATACTCGACTTGCTCTTCAATGTCTAGTTGCATTTCTTGATCACAAGTCCAAGCCTAATGGATCGCCGGTTACTTGCATTCGCCCGATTGCCCGACAAAAACACCAGACATTCGAGAAATTCAAGAGCTCCATTGTTCCGGAATCCTTCAATGCGGGTTTCCGGTCGTTCTCTTTCGATGATTGGTGAGAAGGCTCTTCCTGATGTGTCTGTGATGATCTAGAGCTGCTTGTTTCACGGAGTTTATTGAAAACTGCCGGAGCGCGTAGTTGCTGGCAGGAGCTGGCCAATTGCGCATACGTGCTGGCGAGGGTGAGACATTCAGTAGAAAACTTACATATACTCCTTTCGGAAAGACTTTCGTGAATTGCAACATCGAAATCCTTCACGTTGCACAGCCCCAAACAGTTTTCCGTCACAGCATCTTCTAACAACGTTTCTAACGCAAGCATTACTCAGGCACAGTCTAGATTCTAGATCGACATAGGCGGTAGCAAAAATTGTCTTCATAATTTCGGGTGCAACAGACTGGAAAACCTCAGTATCGGATTGTCATCCAATGAAAAGTTTATGGAGAAGTGTCTTGAACCTCCACCCTGAAATGTTAATGATCATCCCGCTCTTCTCACGTCAGCTTATTGGGTTTCACAACTCACTCCTATACGTCCAGAGACTGGTAACATGAAGTTTTCACAACACAATTGATGCCTATGTTTGAAACGACATTTCATTTTGGGATTCCAGAGAATCGTACAAGTTAAGAGAGCGGGCGCAATAGGTAGTAATAACAATGAGTTGACGGTGTACTTACGAGGGGGGGAAACACATCGTAGCAGGCTAGGCTTGCTCAGAGATCTCCAATTGAAAAGGCTCAACCCTCTCGAAAATGATTCAAGTAAATACAGTCAATTCGCACATAATCTTCGCGCCAAACCTGCAACACAAACGAAGTACGGTGTTACATTCCGCGGACGCATCGGGGTCCGTGGAAGCTGTGTCTCACGACAACTATTGAATCACATGACTTGATGAGTTAGAACGGGATACAAAGTCTCCATGTAAATATCTATACACAAACAGATAACCAATCTTGGCGTAGCGCATGGCTTGCGGTACCTCATCGGGTGTGTGAAAGACAGCTCAGCAGGCGGAACTTGGCCACGTCTTTTCATCGTCACTACCGCTGAGATCCATGGCGGGTTATCAAATATTAGGTCGAAGCCATATCTGATCATGACATGTTCGATCAACACAAGCTACAACATGCGTTGAAGCCACGACGGTGGTTGGGACACAACCAAAGACGCTGTTCCAGACCTTTAAAAAATTTAACGGGAAGACAACCGATTCCATGCGAACGGGGACAATCTCGTTCGTTGTTTACCACGAGTAACCTGGCACCAGAACTGGATATCTTGTGCGTATGAAAGAAATCAGAACGCGTTCTGATAGCGTTTACTAGCATATCCAACACTGTCTGTAATCGCGAACTAACATACTTCGGTAAGTGCATGATCACGTGGGTCGCGAGTGGTTCGCGCTCAGACCTGCAGCGGTTGCGTGCCCCACCTGCGCTTGAGACGCGATTTCGTTTTTTGGTCGTCATTGATGCTGTCGGGTGCGGCGTGAGAGTACGTCGGCAATATTGGCAGGCCGAGGACGTGGCTGATTAGGGCCTGAACAATTACACACGACGATATGCCGGCTGAAGTCATCAGTTTGCTGTCAAGTCCCTCGTTGGGCCCTTCACCCGCCCCCGCCCAGCCCGCGACAGCGCAATCTCCGGCGACCGCTGCAGTTGCGGCGGCATTGACATACAGCGACGAGGTGTTTGACTTGACTGCCGACTCTCCGGAACCGATCCGTGAATCAAAGGCGAATTTGCCGTTACAAAGTGCTCAGCGAAAGCCAACCTATTCTCCCAGGAGTATCTCTGGTGCCAAAAGAACACGGGAGGAACCAGCGACCGTCGATCCGCAGGTCTACTTCATGTCAGATGACTTTGACACCACAATCGACCTAGACAGCAGCTTGCCGACTAAAAGAGGACACGATGTTGAGATCAGATATGTCAAGAGGCCGCGCCTATCACCGACCGTTTATGAAAGCAGCGACCCATTCGGGCCTTCACACCCTGCTACGGATGAAGCGAGCCGACCTCCCCCTCTCCCAAAGCAGTCTGGTGCATTGCGGCGGGCTCAGGTCTTGGATGACCCGATCGAGTTTTCAAGCTCCCCTGGCCTTCCTCAAAGACTACCAGCGACCTCGAAACCTTCCAAGATTTCTCAAGACATCGAGTCAGACGATCCATTCGCATCATCACCACCCTCTGCTCAACCTGCAGGAAAAGAAGAGAATCGCTCTGTGACTGCCTCAAAGCCTTCAACAACGAGCATCAATCGTATAGAATACGATTTGACTTCAGACGCTGATGACCCATTCGCGAGCTCGCCTCGACCTCCTCCGAAGCCCATACCTAAGCCCTGTACGATCACACTCGACGACGACGGCGACGACGATAACTCGTTCGCGGCTTCCAGTAAACCAATGCCCGCAGAGGCGGAAGGAAGGCAATTGTTAAATATGAGTATATTTCCAGATAAGGGGAAGCAAAAAGCCGTGTCCCCGAAGAGGAGAGCAAATTGGGATCCTATCTCGAGTTCCGCCCCCGAACGACACAGACCCAGCGACCCTTTCTCCCCACCACCCCCGCGGAGAACACTTACCAAATCTATCAGCGAGGTCATCGATCTCAGCGATGCTGAATCAGAACCTGCTGGATTGAATCCTCACTCGGACGATGATTTTCCGGACCTCGATAACTTCGATGCTGCAAAACTCAAACGCCGAGTTGAGACCAAAAAGCCGAGCCATCGGGCTACATCCACGAAGACTAAATCTGCAACATCACGAATCACAACCAAAAGGTCAGTGGACGATCGAGCACGAGATAAGGAAGCAAAGGCCGTGGAGAGAGAGCGGGAAAAGGAACGTAAGAAGCAAGAGAAGGAAGTGGCAAAGGAACAAAAGGCAAAAGAAAAGGAGCGCGCCTCCGCTCTGGCTGAAGTCAACAAGATCCGAACGGACAAGAAAGTCTCCACCCCAGAGATGATTGCGGACCTTCCCTCGAGCCTGCCTGCGGCTGTTACGCTCCAGATCCAAACCCTTCTCAAGGACCTGGATGTGCAGCATACCGCGTGGGAAAGTCCCGTGGACAATGTCGTCAGATGGAGGAGAAAGGTCGCTAGCCGATTCAACGAAGATCTGGGCCACTGGGAGCCTATACCCATGCGCATCGAGGCAGACAAGTTCGCCTTGGTGGTCGTCAATGCGTCGGATTTTGTAGCCTACGTTCTGGGACCTGAAGGGAACGATCTCGAAGCCCACGTCCTGCAGATGAAACGTCATTTCCCCGCGGAGCAGCTCATCTACCTTATCGAAGGCCTGACGCCGTGGATGCGCAAAAACCGAAACGTTCGCAACCGACAATTCGTCTCCGCTGTCAGGAACCAGATCGCTGAACCAGTGGAGTCCTCCGCGACTACTCAGTCTCGACGTCGGAAGAACCAACAGCCCCAGGAATACGTCGACGAAGACACGATCGAGGATGCTTTGCTGGAGTTACAAGTGATGCACGACGTGCTGATTCATCACACCAACGCGGCTGTTGAGACTGCGCAATGGGTTGCCATCTTCACCCAGCATATCTCGACTGTGCCGTACCGCAAGCAACGAGAGGCAGCCAACGCTGCCGGCGCCGGCTTCTGCATGGAGACTGGTCAGGTGCGCACCGGAGAGGATGTCAAAGACACGTACGTTCGGATGCTGCAGGAGATAGTGCGCGTCACAGCTCCCATCGCCTATGGGATTGCCTCCGAGTTTGAGACGGTGCCGAAGCTGGTAAAGGGACTGGAACAGGGTGGGTCGCTGGTTCTCGAAAACCTGCGCAAGAGCACCAACAAAGACGGCGGGTTTTCGGATCGAGCTGTGGGCAAGTCGGTGAGTAAGAGGGTGTACAAGGTCTTCACTGGACAAGACGAGTGGAGTACGGACGTGTAGAATTATCTGGGCGTGGATCAATGCATCAGGGTGTGGAATAGTCTCCAGGGCAAGGAACGACTGGGTTTTATACGAAAGGATGAATGACTATGAAGACGTCAAACGAGTAGCCAACACATCACCAATACCAAGAGGCCAGAGCCGATAAACACAGTAAACATCTTATAATTAGTCTAAACGATACTGTTCTGTGTACGAATTTCCCAGCGTAACAATCAGCCGACGTCGAGATCTGTATTCTTGAGCGATGTCAGCCAAGGCTCATCCATAGAGGTATTAGGAACAATGGAAAGATAGTTTGATAGCTTGTGTCAGACAGCGGTTGGACGAATGTTTTTCCACATGTATACTTTCGGTACAGGTCTGTGAATTTTCTTGCCTCATCACAACAAGCAGAGAGTTTTGGAAAAGAGAAAAGCAAAATTGCACACTCGACATACCTTATTTTGATGGGCCACCGAGCACGTAACATGAAGTGGACTCGATGGCCAGGAGAAAGCGTCAAGCTTCGTCTCCATGTTTACGCTTCTTTGCGGTCGGCGTGAAGAACGAACTAATCGTCTTCTGCTTCTCGTCAAACTTCGCGCTGCCGATCCCGCCCCGGGTCTTCTTTAGACCTTGGAGGTGCTCAGTGGAGTTAACACAGACTGTCTTGATAGACAGGTTGGGCCAGGTAGCGGTCGACTCCTTGAGCGCCGGTGTGGGAGCAACGAGAACTTCAACATAGCCGGTGTTGCTCCAGGCTAGAGGTAAATTGTCCTCGGGAGATGTCACCAGCGTGCCGAAGATGGTCGCAGAGCGCAAAGCCCTCGCCAGCACACCCAGGATGATGCCATGCGCGACGATGACCACTGTCTCCGCGCTATCCTCAGCCTCATTGATGCAAGCAAAGATGGGCCCTAGGTACTCGTCCACAAACCGCTTTGCCCTCGCAAACATGGCTTCATGGGTCTCGGCGCCAACGTGCCTTTCACCAACAGCGCGGGCGCCGACCTTCTGTCCCTCTCCAGAGCCAAAATGTTTCTCGCGAAGCTCAGGCAGTTGGACGACACCCACCACCCTTCTCGTCGACGTTTCGGCCTCAGAGGGGTTAGAGATGGCGTCGCGGACAGCCTCTGCCGTACGATACGCTCGTTGAAGGTTCGAGGCGAAGATATGCGAGACGGGGGCGGTGGCGGTGCGTGAGGCGAGGTGAGCACCTAAGCGCCGGGCTTGCAGGACGCCGTGAGAGGTCAGAGGAGCATCGCGAGACCCTGCACTGCGAGACGCGCACGAGGTTAGAAAGGGAGGGGGGGGGGATCCCAAGCCAAGCTGGCAGCGAAAAGCGCGTACTAGAGGTTCGCGACGTTGTCGACGGACTCGCCGTGACGGACGAGGTAGAGGTGAATTACGCCCATGGTGCACTGCAGCAGCTACATGGTGTGCGTGAATGATCCGATCCTCGTAGAGTCGTGCCGTTTCGGGCTGGAGATCTGTCGTGACTACAGAGACCTGAGTGTTATGGAACGAAGAAAATGGCCAAAAAAATCTTGTCGGGTGAGAGTTTTGTAGGTGGGATTCGGTGGGGCATCATCTCAGTTGCACACCTAGGGTTGGCGGTGACGCTTAGGCGAATTCTGCCAGAAAATAATGCCCCGCTACAGTAATTCTTCGCCGGAGACTGGGGAAACGTTTTACCTTAGATGCGAATCAACTTTCATTTAATTGAATTTCCTTATTCACCATTGCATGCATCACGGGGAAAGTTTTGCACAAAAGTCGTTGATATCCAACTGTTATTAACGTTTGATCTTACTCCAAGAGGCTCAGACGATACGTCGTTCATGCACGACGTTTCAACCGAACAGACCAGCAACAATGTGATGTGAGGACGCGAATAGCAGTACCAGCCAAGCGGCGGACCCATTCATCACCAAAGATCTAGCCCGTAGAAGCCATACTGACGGAATTCAGACATCATAGGCGCATCTTAGCCGATGGGCCGCAGTTGATCTCGGGAGCAATGCCATAGCATCCCAACTTGCTCTTATCTATGAACTGAATTGCTTCATCTAGAAAGGTGTTAAGATGAATTGTCAACAAATACGCGATAGAGGAACAACACTCACCGACGTTGATAGTCGTCTTTTTATAAACCCCACCTCCATTGTCGCAGGAGCATTTGAGGTCACCAGAGTCGTGGTTGTAGGAGCATTCCTTGCAGCTCCCGCCGAAGGCACCACTGTACACCGGTCAGCGAGCTCTATCCGGAGTTGTGCGGGGTCTCATACTTCTCCCTGTTCCAGAGTTTACCCACGACGTTCACGAAACAGTCGTTGAGGTGGATCTTGGAGCAGCTCACGAAAGGCCATGCTTTGGGGTTTTCGAGTGGACATTCGTAATACAGGGTAGGCTGTCCGTCGTTGGTGGGATCGAAGGTCTTGAACTTGCATGTATCCCTGAAGCTAGCCATTGCCCCCATGGCCAAAAGGATAGGAAGGCAGACAGTTATTGGGGCCTTCATGTTGTCTGAGCTGGACTGTAAGGACGAAGAAGATGATTGTGGTTACTGTTGAACTGCATGAGAGTATGAACAGAGTTGGACTCGTCGAGAGTTTTGTACTTTGGGATCATTCCACTTGGTTTACAGGAAGCCTCCAGGATACGGGCTTTCAAGGTCTGGGTGACCTTTTTACCGCATTGTTTGCACCGTAGTCTGTTTGTCTTGGTCCAGTTGATACGTCAACAAAGAATGCATCAGCGTTTTTTTATCACCGCACAGCTAGCTTAACCCAATGAGCCAACCAGATGAATTTACTGAGTCAAGAATACGAAGCGTTGATCGTTCTTCCTCGGCAGGATCGAATATCGTCTCCGCAAGAAGCACAAGTTCAGTTTCCCCCGGTTTGTCGACCTCCCTTGCACGAAGTATCGTGCCCGTTCTGGATATGGGAACAAGTTTGGCGCTGTGCATAGAAAAAGCGCCATCAACTTCAATCCTGTTTCGGTCGTTTCTAAGATAGAGTGGTTTGTTGGAGGCGGCATGAACTCCAGCGAGTTTCGTGTTGAAGCTAAAACAATAACGCAAACAAAGGAGCAAATTCAGCTGCCGAGACCCAAAGTTTTCCGGGGTTCACTCCACGCTACACCATCACTCTGGCTTACGGCCATACACATAATTTGACGGTCATGTAGCCATGGATTTTCCTCGATCGAAGCTCTTTGCGCATCTGCATCAAGAAGATCTGATACTCATCCTTGGGCCATTGAAGGATGTTGTTCCACATTAGAAGCGTGTAGCCTGGGGATGTCAGCTCCGCTCCGATAACGAAAGACGAGGATGCCCTGGCCCCTACCCTCTGTCGTTCTCCATGGTGAGCTGAACGTACCGCCCGACATCGGCCAGTTTGGGATCCGCAGGCCAGCCACAGACAGGCAGCTGCGAGAGCATTAGCACAAAGTGATATCGAGGCCGGTTTATAAACCTTGAAATTTTCTCTCGACGATATCAACAAAGCCAGCTTCCTCCATGCCCTCCTTCTGCAGGCCCTTGGAAATCACATCGAACGGACGACCGAGCCTTGCTCCGCCCTCGACGTACAGCTTCCACCAGAGCGTCGCCATCGCACTGTCTTCGGGAATCGTACCGTCGTCGCTGCGGATCTCAACCTCGGCCTCGCCAGATTGCACCCAGCCGCCGGGTTTGCAGGCCCTGTAAGCTTCTTTGAAGAGAGCCTTCCAGTCAATGATTGCACCAAACAGGTATCGGATGTGAATGAAGTCGAACGTGTTTGGCTCCCAAGTCCAGGGTTGGGTGCAATCGTAGATCTCGAACTGGACGTTTGGGGGCACCTAGGCTGGTTAGATCGGCGACAGGTCTGTGCCAATTACCTGCGTGTTTGGATGCTCGTCGGCGAAATCCCTGGTTTGTCAGCGCTGGTATGCAGTTTTACTTGGCTTGTGAGCTCCCTTACATGGCCCAAATGCCTGCTTGTTTGTAAGTGATGCCTCCATAATAGTCCAGCAAGGCGATGTTTGCTCACCTGTTCCAGTTCCCACATCAAGTACTTTCTGGCGAAACGTAAGTAAGGCGTTCTTGAATATGTGCGAAGGCAATTGCACCAACCTCTGCATTTTGTTTGATTGGTGCCAAGTACAGCTTCTCGTCCAACAGAATATTGAGATAGTGATGGGTGACTGTGAACACGTCAGTGAGCGGTACTCCATAGGCGTCCTACGTCACTTACTATCGACAGACTCCGATTGCTGCTCGTCATTAGGAGTGAAGTATTTAGTGTCGTGTCGCTCGCTGTGGTATGTTCGACCCTGAATCGTCCGATATTCAAGAATACTGGGAGTGATGGATGCAGTAGAGTTTTGTCTTGACCAAGCAGTCAGCAATTAATCTCTCGCCAGCCGGACAGCTGACTGCATTTGATGGCATCTCACCGGTCCCCGGCGGTTGAATCAGCGTCATCATTTTCGACTTCGCCTTCCTGATAGATCGTGAGCATGAAGCATGGAATCGCAACTGGTCGAGCGTGACTGCCAGATCTCTGTCACGGCGTAGAAGAGGGGCTTCATACTGCTTCAGGATCGGCCTCGATGACTTGTCACTTGCGTCTGAGCCTGGGATAGGGTTTGCGTAGGCGCCACCTCAGAAGCCGCAGACGGGGATCCGGCAGTGGTCGGCGCCACGGCGGGCCGCTCCGCAGCGGAACTGTCTTGATCTGGTGGACTGGTCATATCCGTGGCGTTCTATTCCTCGGCATGGAGATCCTGAGAAGAGGATGAGTGTAAGAAAAGAAAAGGGGGATGCGTCCGCGACATGGCAACGAGAAATGTCGAGGCGCGGATACAACATAAAGGCGGAACTGGAGGGGCTTCAATGCTACGGCCGGCGTGGTCCACCGTCCGACGGCATTCACACACAAATGCCGGGCTACTCCCGTCGATCACCCAAGGCATGGCTTCGAAGCGATTCAACGTCTCATTGGACGGTCAGCGGATCTTGTCTTGGTGGAAAGGCATGGTCCCTGCGGGCTTGATGGGTAAAGGTGGGCAGTTGAGGGGCAGTGGGTTCATTTCAAAATGGAGATGAACTATAATCGGATGAACGCTATAGATGCACTTCATGAGGTACGATTACTGCCGAGGAAGAATGTTATGTGGTTGTGGCTCTAATGAGTTGGGAGATTTTCCAGCTAAAGCTTTCAATATTGCTGCACGCCGATTGCATGGTAAATGTGATGGGCACTGGGATTCCACGGTGGACTGCTCACCGCCATCAATTAAGCTTTTACGGTCCAAGGTTCGCAGTCCAGACTTGACCGACGGCTCCGACGAAGGCGATCCGGTAGGCTGACGCAATCAACAAGTGACATGCTGCTGCTAAGGAAACTTCGCTGGCCGCCGTCGTTACAACTGACGTGTCATTCCTCACAACATGAATTTCGTGGTTGGAGTGAAAGACAACATAGAGGCTACGCATGGTATCCGATGATAGTGAATACACACTTCAATATGGAGCATGAGATCTCTTTCACAAAAGAATCCCTAAGTTTGACAAGTTTTGATCAAACATGCACTGAAGATATGTATTGCAGCGAGTTGAATTCGTGCGCGAAGCACGTGCTTAGAGATGGGGCCCGCGAGCTCAGTAGATGTGACGTCTCAGTCGGGTCAATTTCCTCGTCGGCAAAAGCACCAATGGATTATTGAGCTGAAACATGATGAGTCCTGTCTATTTATACGTCGGGCGTGTCGGCGTGATACCAACAACGAATATGCCTGCAATGAGTAATATTTTCGAGCTTGATCAACTCAAAGAAATAGTCGAATTCCCATGGGATTAAGATCAAAAAACGCACTGTCTGATGTGCATTGTTGGTTTCAAAATGTTATGCATCGACCTCCCAGCATGCAGCCTGACCACTGAGATGTTCATCAGTGGCATACATGAGATTTACACAAGCAAGAACCGGGCACGTCACACGAGAATCACCATCTCGATGGATCTGTTGCTGATTTTGGATCAGTGGATGCTTTAAATCCCATTATGGCTTATGTGCGGGCCGCAGGTTACGGGCTTTATACCAAGCTGAGATGAGCGTTAGGGGTCTGTTATGTTACTTCAAAATACCTGGCGTGAACGTCTAGATTCTGGAGCCCGGTGATTGGGGTCGCACTCGATGTTGAAGAGTGCGTCGGTCTAATGCAAATAACGTTACGGTCGCATGCGACATGTGCTGCTTTTTGATGGGTTCTGGTCAATGTTTGTTCGTCGATGCCTGCTATCGTGTCATTATTGTTGTTTTCGTTCATGAGCGAAAATAAAGATGTCTTTTGCAGAGCTCCAATGGCTCTTGAAACCCATGATCAGCTGAAGCCGAGACAAATTGTATATGAACAGAGGCTGTGTCAATACCGTGGATCTGGCAAGTTGGGTCGAATGTGGCAGCGACCACATGACCACATAAATTTCTTTGACAGGGTTGCATTATTCATATAGATTATACTATTTTGTTATTTAGATTTGCGCAGCGCCCGTCTCGGTCGCATTGCTTACGTCCTCTCACCATTACCTCTCTTCAGTCTTGCTCATCACGATCGATTCTTAGTTGCCCGGGTACCATCTGCTGAGGATGGAAGTGACATTGGCCGGACGGCTGAGGTGAGCGCAGTGACCACTGGGCTCGGTCTCGGTCTTGGAGCCCTCGGGGAGAACAGCAGACATGCCCTGCTGGTAGCTGAGAGGCAGAGCGTTGTCGATGGTGGCATAGAGGTAGGCGCAGTCGAAGCCGTTGTTCCACGGCTCGTAAGAGGAAGCCGTGGTGAAGGCGCTCAGGGAAGTCCAGGTCATCTCCTTGGCCCACTTCTCCTGCTCGGAGGCGGGAAGGTCGTTGAAGCCGACCTCGGGCAGCATGGTGGCATTGCCGACCACTCGGTCCTCCTATAACAAAAGTCAGTATCACCGCAACTCTTCAAGCTCATAGAGTGTTTGGGGGGGGGGCTGCGTACCTCGACAACCATCCAAGGCAGAGGGACACCTCCGAGAAGTTCAAGAAGGCTAGAGCCCTTGGGGAGCATGAAGGCACTGGCGTAGACGATGCTCACGACACCACCAGAGCCACCGGCGGCAGTACGCGAGGCGACATCGTAGCCCTCGACGGCGTTGCTGGCAACAACACCACCGTAGGAGTGGGAGTAGACAACAACCTCCTTGCCCTCGCCAACGAGCTTGTCAAGCTCGGTACGGACGGCTGCAACGTCGTCGGAGAGGGTGGCCAGCGGGGTGGTGGTACCGCCGACGGTGGGGAGGGCAACAATGGAGGTGTCGAAGTCGGCTCCAGCCAGCTCGGTAGCGAAGGGCTGGAAGGCAGAGGGCAGCTGCCAAGCGCCGGGGACGATGAGAACAGAAGGCTTCATTATGAGACGTAATTTTGGATGGGAGCCAAAAGGACCGTGTTCTTGGTTCTGCTGCGGGAGATTGACCAGGGGAGCGGGCAGAGAAGTGGGTGGGAAGACTTGTCGAGGACTGCAAGGGAGCGAACGGCCTGCCTGAGCAAGAGACAACAGACGAAGAACGTGGCAGACGGTCCGTCTAAAGTACTACGTCCTATGCATGAACATGCGTCCTCAGCAAGCAATACCCCCGAAATGACAGCGGCCGACGAACGACGCGTGACAGCGGGAGCCGGGGAAGGCCGCCAGGTCGGCCGTCGGATATTGCAGCGGTCCATGTTCTTTTGTCTCCGCAATGTCAACGACGTTGCCAACATTGGCGGTGGATTATTGCTCCAGTTGCGTACGAGAAAGGGGAATATCGGGGCGGCGCAGGTACGGAATTAGAAAGTCTCATGCAGGTCTGCTGCATGTTGATTCTGCAACGCAACCCTCCAACTCGCTGAGTAGCTTGGATTAAGTCTCCGAGAGTCTTTAGAAACTGCAACCTCGGCAGTCGAGTTCTTCGTGTTTTATATTCTTCAACGTTTTCGAATCTTCCCCGAGGAAAAGACCCAACTGCCTCGTAAGTTATTACCCCAGCCATATTGTCGATAATGACGCACAGTACAAAATCTAGATCCACCATCAACATGCCGCAGCAGATTGCAGGGTTGATGACTCGACATGCCCCCAGGCGCGACTTCGACGACTCCGGGTTCTCATCCGGGGTGCAGAGGCCACAATTGCCGCGTTGATCTTGGTATGTATGTCCGAAAAAAAGGGGTCTTTTCCACGCCAAATGATGAACAAAAACTGAGCAGTAGTTACTAACTACTGTGACGATTTTAAGCAAAACCTTGAACTGGAAGACTCAGAATGAGCCATGGGACACCGTGAACCACGATAGGTAATTCGAGGTTATAAAAATGAATCGTCGAAGTGCTGTTGACATCCAGGGTTCCATTCGCTGTCAGACTTAGCGGCGGGTCTTTGACGAGGGTGCCGGGTCCCACGGTTCCACGAATAGCGCTGCTCCGGGCAACTAGCTCCAACGGTTCTCAAGACAAAACGAGCCTCAGAGGGAGCCGTGCGCCGGAAAACATGATCCATTTTGAGTCTATCGGATGGTGTTGATGGATCCGTGGTGATGGTATCCGTAGACGGTATCCGTAGAACGCGGCCGTATCTGGTTCGTCCCAACTCTGAGCGGAATGGGTGGGTTGACGGCGGAAGAGAAGTCGACATTCCCCCGGTCACGAGCCCGCAGCAGTATGGTAAACCCTCGTCGGTATTCGGGCTCGAAACTGACAAAATGTGACACTGAAAAAGCTGTCAACGTCTCGGGATTTGGCCGGGACTGGTTCGACTGAACCCCCTTTTTTTTCTTCCCGTTTCGGTGGTGCGGTCCACACGTTCTCGATTTGTCCCCGTTTCCTACCTGTCGGGGTCGTAATCACGATGGGATCCGGTGGGTTATCAAGGGGTCTGTCAAACATGACAAGGCCAAAGGAGAAAAGATTGACAGTCTGGGGATGCAACCGTGGTTCGGTCGAGCGACATTGATTCGGGGAGCTGCGGCGTCCACTGCACGTGTTGTTCTAACTTCTTGCAGTTGTTGAAGGAGCGAGTAATAATAGGATGTAGGGCTCAGGAGGAAATTCCTCCAGATTTCCATGAAAGAAAGTTTGATAAAAATGGTTCTCCATCCCCACGTGGTGCACACGATCGGGCCCTGTGAACCGTCTGTTCGGTGATGAACCCCTCTCCTCCAAACTAACGACCCGTCCGAGAGACAATCGTTGTTGTCCGAAAGAGAGCCTTCGTGGCCATCCCGCAGGGCCAGCCATGGCCACCGCCGCCTACTACCCGTACAATGACACGAGCATTGACGAACCTCAGAGGGCGTACCTGAGGAAGCTGGCCGACTTCGCAGCAGGTCAGAACTTGGAAGAGGACCTTCGAAGTTATGTGCGATGCATCACTATCGCGTTCACGGCATTCGCCGCCTTCGTGGTGGGCTTGAGATTCCTGGCGCGTCATCTCCAGGGAGCTAGGTATCTAATCGACGACTACACCATGTTGTTTGCGCTGGTGGTGTTGATAGGAAACATGATAATGAACTTGATTCGTGAGTAAAGGACATGTGAACGGAGTGCGCTCGTCATATCACTAACACCAGGCTGGTTGCAGTGACGGACCGCGGCATTGGGCTACACTCCGGTCGACTCACTTTGCCCGAACTTCAGTTTCTCGATCGAGTGCGTACAGCCCGAGTCCCAGACGACATCGACGTCGGCCCCCCAAGAACCGGACATGCAAGCTGACCGTATGTGCGTAGACCATGATCGGCGCTGAAATTCTCTACGTCAACGGAGTCAACATCTACAAGATTGCGCTGCTATTGCTCTATCTGCGCATCTTCCCCATGAAAGAGGTCCGCAAGGGCGCGTGGATCTGTGGCAGCCTGACGTCTCTGTGGACCTTTGCGTGTGTCATCGCAGCATCGATCCAGTGTCTTCCGCTGAACGCGCTTTGGGAGCCGTGGAAGCCGGGCACCTGCATCAACCTTTTCCTAACGCAGTTGTGTATCGCAGTCCCGAGTATCATTGTCGACGTTGCGATTCTGTACCTCCCGATCCCTCACGTCCTCAAGCTACAGATGAACCGAGCCCAACGTATTCTGGTTCTCTTCACGTTTTTACTCGGTAGCTACGTCGTTTTCTGCAGTATTTACCGCTTTCGCATCTTCTTGCTGTACACCAAGAATGACGTTCCATGTAAGTTGTTGTTGTCTCGACAGGGCGGCGTCGTTGAGTCTTCATAATGCTAACCTATTCGAGACTCACTCGCTCAAGGGCTGGCGTGGAACATTATTGAGATCAGCAGTGGCATTGTCTCGGCTTGCCTGCCCACCTTGGTGAGTCAAAAGCCGTTCTTGTCTGCTGCCACTACTAATATCCCTCCAGGGCCCTATCGTTCGCGTTTTATGGAAGGGTATCCTCGACTCGGCTCAACGAAGCGGTCTCGACAAGTACGGACGGTCATCGGCCAAGAAGTCTACCGGAAGATCAGGCAACGTGACAATCGGTGGTGGTGCGCGATCTGGAACTGCTTCCCACGCTCGCGCCGCCTCGAAGGATTGGTCGAAACTATCCGAGTCCCAGGGAGGGGGTGTACGAGAAGAGGCCAAGTACGGCATCGGCCTGAAGACGATGGCGGGCGACGACAACTCGGACAACAGCAGCTCGCACAGCTCGCGGGGCTCGAACGAGATTGAGCTTGTACCTCAGAGTACGGTGAGCGTCACGGTCCACAGCCCCGGACGGGCGAAATTTCTAGAAAATGGTCAAACGCTTTCGGCACCAGAGCATTATCACGGAACGAAGTTGGCCAAGAACGGCGGAAGAGCCTATCCCCATCACGACAACAAAATATGGCAGCACCGCGAAGTCGAAGTTACGACCGAGCCCGTTGAGCCCGAGTCGGTCTTGCAGGAGCCGAACAGGAAGAGCTTTCGGAAGTCAGGAGGAGCATTATGAGATGGACGCCCTCGTCAGGTGGAGATGAGAACCCAATGAATACCCCCTGTACGCAGTTGTAATAGCAGTCTTCAGTAATCGTTGAAAGTATTTCAGTAAAAGTTAACGCAGTATGATTATAAAATGCGACTAGAACACTTGAAAAGTTGAAGAGCAGGTGTTGTCTTTCCGTTCTGACTGGCCGAGACATGTTGTGGGTTCTTCTCGCGAGCAATAATGCCTGTCGACAGCTTGGCCAGAGAGACAGAGACCGTTCAAGGCACTTATCATGCAGGGGTGGAATTTTTATCCACCTCCATGGATAGCTCGGGCAGTATTTCTCCAGTCGACCTGTTGAGGAAGTTGGTGGCTTGTCAGCGATGCGTTGACATGTTCGACCCGTAGTTCCTTGGCGTATTTAGCGTGGCGACATCTACGTTGGTGATCGATCCTTCATCTCTGGAACTGCTGTGGATCACAGACAAAATTCTGGTAGAAGTGAAATGTCACTCAACTCGAACGTAACTCTCTTTAGACTTATCTACATGGTGTCGGCGGAAGTATGAAGATTCTATTCGCAACACTGTCACTTAGTCCCCGACTCGTGTGCGCTCTTACTGTCTACTTGAATGACTGGTCCCACGCCCACGTCCGCTCCCATGTGCAGGTTACGGCACCTTCCACAGATATCACTCGGGCCATTGACCACTTTGTCGCACTCGCACTCGGTCCACTGACAAAGGAAGATGCGCGGCTGGACAATTGGCTCCATGGCTGAAATATTCAGTTGGATTTTGTAGTGGTGTTTGGTATGATCTTGATTTTGGGGAATTGTCGTTGAGTCGTCGTGCTTGAAGTGTGTAGATATTTTCAACTCCGCGCAATTCGGATTCCACGCCCACTTTATAGTTTGGAATACGTGCAGCCCGGGTCTCGCTGACGGCGGTGATGGCAGTGAGCGACAGCCGCGCCACATTCACCAGACTTGCCCGAGCAGCTTCACTCTGGGGAGTAGCTCACTGAACAATTATAATGCCATGTCACTAGGTACGACACCAATGAGGCACCTAGTCGGCACCATTCTGTCCTGACTGGTCCCGGGCCTTTCTCAAACCCGCCTTCTCCGGCAGCCGTCTGACAGCATAGATGTACGGGAACACGATCAGAATCATCACCACCCAGATGGTTTGGCCGCCAAGGTATTGAATGCGGACGCTGATGGCAAAAAGACTGGCAAACGAAGCCGGAGAGAAGGCTCGGACAACGCTAATACCGGTCAAAGCCAGTGCGTTGATGGTTCCGAGAACCTGGGGGCTTGGGGAAACATCGTTCAGGGCCAACTGGACACCGGTGAAGCTCATGCTCACCCCGCTGCCGATGGCGAGCGCAATCGGGGCAAATATCCAAAAGAAGGTTATCGCGCTCGGGTTGTGGGTGCCGGCTCTGAGGACCAAGTTCCCGAGCGGGCAGGTGAGGAAGAACAAGGGGTGCGAGTAGGCGCAGGCGCGCAAGACGCCGTTCGTCCCCCATCGATGCTGCAGGGGCGGGAAGGCGACCAACAGCCACAAGGCCTGCGAGATGCCGTTGACGGCCATCATGAGCGAGATTTGCAGAGGGGTAAAGCCGAACCCGCCGAGCTCTACAGGGGTGAACCAGAAGACGGGCACGATGGCAGTGTACGCGAAGCCTAGAAGCATGGCATGGCCGTAACAATAGAGCACGATCCCGACGCCGGGAGACTTGACGAGCCCCTTGATTGAAGAGGATTCCTTCTTGGGAGCTGGCCCGTCACCCTCGGAATGCGGCTCCTTCTTGAGCGTCTCCTCAATGAAGAGCAAGCTGGTGATTGCCGCCGTCAAGCCGATAAAGCCGATGACGAAGCTAGACAATGCATAAGGGTAATCGACGAAGAACTGAATGTCCTTGAAGGCACCCGGGTACTGATCTGCCGGTGCAGCGAGGGCGCCTCCGAGCAAAGGACCAAATAACTAGGTTTTGTTAGCAAGTCGACCCTCACTTCGGTCAAAGTAACCTCACAATGCCCAGGTTTCCACTAAATGCGAACCAACTGAATGCTCTTGCTTGCGTCCTCGGAGTGCTGTGCTCTGCAACCATGGTGCGAATGGTGACGATGGTGCCGGCGAAAACACCAGCCAAGCATCGAAACACAATCATCTGGGGAATGGTCTTTGCCATGCCAAAGATGGATGTTGCGATGGTAACGCCGATGAGCGAAAAGACGAGGACGGGCTTGCGGCCGACCCGGTCCGAAATCTTTCCCCAAAAGATCATGACCATGGCCTGCGTCAGTGAGAAGAGAGACTCGATGAGACCGGAGTAAAAGCCGACGTCCGTGTCCGCCAGGTTGCCATTTTCTTGAGCCATCTTGTTAATGTAGGGAAAGATGGCGAAGAAGGCCATTGGCTCGACCAGCCGGGCATAGCAGAGGAGGGTGATCTGCCATACCGGCAACGGCTTGTCATCCTCGGCGTCGGTATCATCTTGGCGAGACTGCGACCGCGACTCCGGCCCCGGCTCATCGAGCAGCGTCGTTGCTTGTGAGATCTCGGGGTCGGCGGTCGGCGCGATATCCTTGGTCGCCAGCAGCGGAGTCGTTTCGGTCGCGTTCACGGTTTTGTCTGACGCGTTGGCGCCGTTCTGACCTCTTTCATGCGGCGCCATTGTCTCAATCAAGCGCTTTCGAGAGACGACCAAAGCGATTAAGTCGTCGTAGCTGTCGTCGTCGTAGCCGTCGCCTTCTGCTGGCGGCTGACGTAAAATTATGATGTTTTCAGGCAGGACGAAGATGACGAAAGTGAAATGATATGAATGAAGCACGGTCATCCCGTCCTCTGTTTCGGTCAGGTCGCGGAGCGGACCGCCGCCATCGGGGTTAAGTGAGCCCGTCTGAGTTAAAAGACGCGCCCGTTTTTAGCTTCCTCTTCAGGCTAGAGTAGAGTGCTGATGTTTTAGCGACGATGTTACCCTCATCTCCGACGGGGGTCGGGTCCGATTTCAACCCTGTAATCAATTGCCACGGAGGGATTGGTATATCCTTTCAATGATACACAGCTAATCAATGCTCAAGATGAAAAAACATGAAACTACGATTCAATGTTGTGTTAGACTTTAGTCTCTTTCTTCATCAAAATGATCATATGCGCCAGGAGAAGAGCTCTGTCACCTCTTGCCACCTCTGCTCTTCAAAGTAACCAGTTCATCGAGTTGTGGAACTATTTATTTACCTTGCCTTGTCAAGACACCAATGCAGGGGTTGAACTCTGCGCTCGGGGAGTTGCGCGAACGTTGCGAGCCCAGACTTCAAGGGACGTCCCAGTTCACACCGCTGCCGCTGCAAAGTCATACTCAGTCTACCGCAAACAAGCGCATGTCTGTCTGCACGTTCCAAACGCAAAAGCTAGAATGCTTCTACCAGCACTAGTCGGAAGTCCAGAAGGTGTCGGATGGAGAACGGGAGTTCTGTTTAGCTTGTCTCGGCTAGGCGAACTCAGCCCGGCCCGAAACGCTATTTGCCGAAAAAACCCGTGACCTGGGCATTTCATTTTTGTCTCGTACTTGTCTAAGCACCTTTGACACAATTCCATTCTTTTCCTCTTGGGTTTTGGCTATCGGACGGGATGCATGACGTACGACAGATCTGGCAAGAGTTCGGGCGGGAGGCTCGAGCATACCGCGGCTATGCCGCCATTGCGCCGCCGCCTGGGCTCTACTTAACGAACAGAATGGCGCATCTCGTTTGTCTCAATCGCCGGATAGTTTTGTGATATCAGCTCGTCTCCTACCATGCCTGGTCTGAATGTTGGCGTGATCGGCGCCACGGGCATGACAGGATCCCACGCGACAGTCGAGTTACTAAATCGAGGACACCACGTTGTCGGAGTCTGCAGAGATCCCTCGAGGTTAGGAAAGCACAATTCTTACGAGCCAAGGAGCATAGATCTCAGTACCTCAGACGTTAGGGAAATCTCGCAGACTTTGCATGGACTAGACATAGTCGTGAATGCTTACGGCCCACATAGTCAACTCGGTTCAGCTTTCGCGCACCGTAAGTAACGCCCCAACCTCTTCGAAACTCATCTAATTCCAACCAAAAGGCTCGTTCGTGGAGATGACACGGAAAATTCTGTTGGCCTCCAGAGAAGCAAAAGTCCCGTACTTCGTCATGGTAGGAGGCGCGGGGAGTCTGGAAGTTCCGGACAGGCCCTGCACGACGGCTGCCGATGACGCGAGGTACTTTTCGGCATACTGTAGAGCCATTTTGGCCAGCGAGGCTTTCATCAACCACTGCCAAGACTGGGCAGGCGACTTTGCGACACGTCTACGAGCGGCCAGAGATGCTTGGATCGCAGAACGCGGCGGACACGGAACAGACGAGACGAAGAGGGTGCTCGAAGACATGGATAAGATGATGGCGGATATGAACAGCCAAGGTGTCGATTTCATCACAGGAGCGCGGGCCACTTACATGTTCTTCGACGGTAACACATCCTTCAAGTGGACGTATATATCGCCACCTCCTCTGTATAGGCCCGGAACACGAACTGGATCGTACAGGGTTGAGCTTGATAGAATGCCTCTTCAGTTAGAGAGGGCGGCAGAAACCGGCAACAACCTCTCGATATTCGACGGGCGTCTTCAGAGCATCTCGGTTCCGGATATGGCAATTGCAATTGCGGATGAGATTGAGCAGCAGACAAAGGTGTGGAAATACTGGTGCCCCTTTACCGAGGGGCTTGACGACAGGCCGGGGCCAACATACGTCACGATAAGTTGAGATTCTCAAGATCTGCTGGGCTAAGTGAGAATTCTGTATCATATCAATGATCTCTAACAATACATGAAGCAACTCACTTCGATCACTCTTGCGATACTGTCCACTTGTTGGCGGTTGCTACTTTTTCAGGTGCACGCGCTATAATCCTGTGAAGCCCGTCGAACTCCCTCACAGTTGCCTGGCATCGCCATCAATGCTTCTGGAGTGGCACAGGTTCACCTGCGACTACCTCCTGCCCTTTGCCCTCATACGGACGACCCAAATCTCCTTCTGGCCTATCGGAGTCTAAAGCCACCCCTGATAATGCATTCGCATTGGCTACATCATTGGCCAGTCTCATCTCAAGGTCGGGGTTCTTTTGCTTCCATCTCTTCATGTACCATGAGCCGAACATTAGAAACGCCCACATTGCGACTTCGAACACGGTTGCTGCAGGATAGCCATGTGGAAACCGGGGTGCTTCGACGGTCGGAAAAGTGAAGAGGGGTATCCAAATCTGGTTGCAGAAACCTAGCGTCATCATGGACGAGATGATGAGGCCACGTTCTCCGTAGTTTTCCTTTAGAGTGAAATTGAGCCAGGAGTACTGGTGTTGCTCATTAGCAATCGGTCTTTCTCTACGCACTCACTTGAAACACGTACCAAGATGGGCGAGGCCATTCCAGAGAAACCACCGAAGTAGAAGGCCAAGAACTTGAGGATGTCTGGGACATTCCATACCGACAAAACGATACAGGAAAACAGGACGAAGCTCTGTCGAGATGTCGTCCGTCAGCATACATACTTGATGTCAACGGAAGTACTCGGTGGAAACTTGGAAGCTTTACCGCTTGAAAGGTCCAGAGCCCTCTGAGACTTAGGCAGCCAGCCAACGTAGTACCCAGCCAAGAAGACAAAGCGCGGAGCAAGTCGATAAAGGTTGGCAAAATGTTGACCAGTTCGATAGAGTACTGCACATCGCGAAGCCATAAGGCCATGTACCCTGTCCAGTAGTGCGCTTGGCACAAGAAGCTGCAGAAAATCGTTAGTTCTAGACCCGTCAAAAGTCGCCAAATAACGAACATGTAGCAAGGCACGCAGATCCACCACATCGGTCGGGACAGGGTGTACTTGAAAGTCTTCCAAGTGATGCCTTCCTTTTCGACGGTCGGGATTCTCTTGACTGCAAGTGCGTGCTCTTCGGCGGTAAAGAACCAGCGCCTGGGCGAGGTAGGCAATCCGGGCCAGAATGCGAAACCGAGGAATGAGATGGGAAGTGTGATGATGCCTTGGACGATGAAAAGCCATCTCCAACCAGCTCTTCCGTAGACTCCGTTCAGATTGCGATACGCAGCTGCTTGAAGATAGCCTAATTAAAAAAAGATTAGCCACAAGTAGACGCCGTAATGTTTGCGCACCGGAAACCTTACCAGAAAACATGGAGCCAAGTGAATTCCCCATGAACCATGTTCCGGCGCGCTTGAAGAGTTCCTCATCCTTGAACCAACTCCCCACTGAACTTCGATATTAGCTACCAATGACCATAGATTGTGGATAATGGTAGAGACTCACGAATGAGATGCGTTCCGCCGAACGATGACGCTTCCAAGAAGCCCGTGGCGGCTCGAAGTATGTACAGATGCCAGCTGTGCTTGATCTCAGATTGGCAGAAAGCAATCACTGCCCAGATTATCTGTAGCGAAGGAAGGAGATATGGAGCACTGTTTGCGATTAGCAAAAACATTATCTAGTAGGATTGTAGAACCTACATCTTTGCTTTCGTCTGAAGCGTCATGAGCGGGATCTGCCCAAGGACGTAGGCTGTGTTATCTGAGTTTTGGTCAGCAAAGGCGGTGTTCCAGCATCCCTCTACTAATATTACTTACAAGCCACGACGTAGTAGTTGAGCTCATTTCCGTGCGAGTCGAGGTCTTCCTTCATACCCGAGACGTATGCATTGGTGATGTTTTGTTGCCCCAGAAACTATGCTGGTGTTAGCTCGGCGTCGCGGCTTAGTACATGTATTTTCAATATTGACACGACTGACTCTGCAGAAGAAACTCAAGCACCCAAAGACGAGAATTGCCAGGTCCAATTTCCTCAACAGCTTCCGTTCGGCGGCTGGGTAGTGAGAGGCTTAGGTGAACTTTAGCAAGCGTCACGTATAGATTGGAGCGGCCGAAAGACTCACGGTACCAGTCAAAGACCGAGATGACCACAGCTCCCACCTTGCTCTGCTTCACAGCTTCGGCGATGGCCCCCATTGTCGATATCTGTTATTTTCCCGAGATCTCACGCACGAGATGCAACCCCGCTCGGCTCAGGCTGTGCAGTTTGGTCGGTGTTTTATACGAACACCACGGCAGGAAGGCCGCTCCAGCTTTTAGCAATTGACATTATATTATTGAAAGTCTTTCTTAAACCCCTCGCCACTACCTTGCCCCGTAGGATTCTCAACCTAAACACAGCGGCCAACTGGCCGCGACCAGATTGCGGCGCTTGCTCTGGACTTCACCCGCAGAGGCCCGTAGCTGGACCAAGCAACGCCCCCTTCGCCCACTATTCGCCATTGTGCCAGGAATGACGATTTAGCTTGAGTGTCCAGTCTTTCTGGGGGAACGACGCGGGTTTGCGGGTACCGCACCATGCAGATAATCTCCCAACGACACGGGATGCTCAGCTTTGTCGAATCGCGAGCCGGGCAAAGAAGCTTCTCGCCGAACTCGGTGGGTGTCGTTTTACCGGCGGGCGACTGTAGTCCGGGGCCATCCACCGCAGGCGCTGGGAAGGTCTCGAAGGCTTGGTTTCCATTTTCCGGCGCGTTCACCGGCGAAAGCGACGACGTTGGCAGACCGGGGGCCGTGGTGGTGGTGGTGGGGATTGCGCCATCCGTTATCAAATGATGACATGCGGCGATCTCACATCTCCAACGGCCTCGACCAAACGACATCGAATTCCTGGTTAGGGGGCCCGCGGGGTAACATGTGAGTGTGTGACCACAGCCAGAGTTGAGCCAAAATCAGCTTCTTGCCATTGGATGTTACGGCCCTGGCCTGTTGTGCGGAGTAATGCCGGGTCGGGGACTCGTGGAAGTCGGGCTGTATATCCGGCGAGATTGCCGTCCGGAGTCGCAGTCAAGGTTATGGTTAAAATGGCGAGCTCAGAACCCCCGGAGCCTGGGCAGTCCGAACACTCAACTGGACATCTGCCAGCTTCCCGAGAACAGAGACCCCGCCACGTCGCTCAAAATGCCATCTGCCGTGTCTGAACTGTACCAATACTCTCACGTTCCCGAGACGGAGGAGAACCTTGATTGGGCTGACCGTAAGCATTGTTCTACACCGTGGTGCAAAAGCTCGAATGATTGACCTAGATCCGTATTACAGTTCCCACCATCGACCTTGCCAAGTATGGCACACCCCAGGGAAACAAGGAGCTCGCACAGACTCTGATTGAAGCTATTCGGACCAAGGGTTTCTTCTACGTCATCAACTATGGCATCTCACAGCAAGAGGTCGATACACAATTTGCACTCGGTCAAAAGTTTTACGAGCTTCCTTTGGAGGAGAAACTCAAGTATGAGCCTGATTTGGATTCTGGCGACTACAATGGGTACCGCCCTGCCGGCAGGAGGTTCCTGAGTGGCGGCCTCAAGGACAAGACCGAGGTGTGGAACATGGCAACTAGGGATGGACACATCACACAACCCCTGCCTAAGTTGCTTGGGGACCGGAAGGAGGAAATCGAGGGTTTTGCAAAGGTCAGACAACGCCACCGCCCACTTTTTCCCATACTTCAAAGCACTGATTCAAACATGTCAGAACCTGCATGACAGGGTACTAGACCCGTTGAACCATCTCATCGCCCTAGCTCTGGAACTCCCTGAAGATTTCTTCACCAGAGTTCACAAGTGGGAGACACATGACGAATCTCACCTGCGGTACATGAAGTACTCCAAGTTCACACGAGAAGAGATTGAGAAGCTCGACGACGGCCTCTGGTCGCGCGGCCACACCGACCTCGGCACCATCACTCTCCTCTTCCGCCAGCCTGTGGCCGCGCTGCAGATCAGAGACCACCAGACGGGCGAATGGAAGTGGGCCAAGCCCCTGGACGGCAGTCTCACGGTCAACACCTGCGATGCCTTGAGCTTCTTGACTGGTGGATACGTCAAGTCTACCGTGCACCGAGTAATAAGTCCCCGCATCGCGATGATCGACACACAGTCATGCTAACTTGGTGAAAAAAGGTCTCGCTTCCCCCGAAGGACCAGCGCCACGTTGACCGTCTGGGCCTTCTCTACTTCGCGCGCCCTCAGAATGACTTGGTGCTGAAGACTATTGACTCTCCAGTGCTAAAGAGGGAGGGCTTCACCCAGAATGAGTTCGAGGCTGGCGGCCACAAGGTCCCGACAATGGGCGAGTTCACGACATTGAAGCAGACTTGGCAACAGAAGAAGGGTGTCGACTACCAATCATCCGAAGGCCAGGAGATTCTACCCGGCTTCAAGGGTCAATATTTCAAGTAAAAACATATAGTAGGCTTGGGAATATCATTCAGGAGTGACCTTTCAAAAAAGTCACGCCCATAGGTGTGTGGGGATTTCGCAAGCGATCGTTTTCTGAGACGTCCTCTCATTGAGGTAGCGAAGATCAATCAATTCATGGTCCATTTCCTGTGGTTGGTTGGGAAAGCTACATTGAATGCACTGAATCGGGTGATATTCAAGAAATAAAAAAGGCAGGGAGAGACAGATACTGTTCGTTTCAGTACACTTCGAATATTGTGTTTCGACCACGACAACGACATTCCCTGCACATGAGCATGCCGATATCCTAAAATACTGAGAAGCCGAAAAATAATCAGCCGCAGATTTTCGGAGCAGCAAATAATACTTCCGGACAGTCCCGAGTAGGAAGACGGGATTGGTCTTTGTTTCATTGTCACTTTTCTCCGCTGCCATCAATTTGACATTTCATTTCCACATTCCGCATTGATGCCGCAGAGCTACACCTTGGACTCGAAAGCCTAACAGTAAACTAGATGTTTCTACGTTACTTCAAATCTCTCCTTGTTTCTTTTTAAAAACAATGGTTCAGTGTCAGCACATCTTCATCGAGGGTGTCTCAGGATACTCAGAACTACCTGCGGCATGCGCAGAGACGCCCAAAAGCTATATAGTTGGAAACATGGCCTTACGGCGGCCAGACGAGTTCATTTCCGTGCTTTTGCGCCGCATGCTCGATAATCTCTAGCGCGAACAGTAGCCTGAGCACAGCCGTCGTGTCAAAATCCAGGGGTAGGTCACAAGAGACGTGGGATGTCTGTAATGGCTACTGTACTGGTATCTAGTGGCTTTTTTCTTTCGCCGGCCACGAACGCTTGGATGACATAAAGCTGACGGAGAAGTTGGATAGGTATTATTGTGACGCGGTTTACCACAGCAACTGAAGCAGCTGAGACGAACTTAACGGGGGTAGAATCGTGCCGCGTGCGGATTGACTCCGGTTGAGACGTGGGTGACGGTGCATTATTTGACGGCGAATTTATCTCCTGGGTTACCAATCATCTCTTCGTGCGCGCTCGTGACGTCTCTGGTCACTGAATGTACTATGCAAAGTGGTCTGACAATTTGATCGCAGCAGCAGCGATGTGAACATGCATGATCCGACGTGACAAGCAGTGAGAGCCGTGAAAATCGAGTTCTTACCCAAATTATTGATTGACACGTCTCTTGGATCCAGCCACGGTCAACTTTGAATTTTTTGAAAACATCGTTCAGGAGTTCTCGTAGCCATTCATAGAGATTTCAAGTGCAAAAAAAAGGGTGCACTCATTGTCTTTCAGGTATAAAAAATACAGGTAACGGGGAGGTTGAAGGGCGTACAGCACAAGGTTTAGTCGTAAGGTATTCATCATTCATAAGCTCTATAGTCTAAAGGTATTTTAACAAGAGGAGAAGGAAACGAAGAGGAAAAGAAAAGAAAACAAGGAAAAAATATATGGTCCAGCCAACGCCCCCAACCGCCTCAACACTAGGCCTTCCAGTTACCGATGCCACCAAGATCACTGACACAGGTAACTGATGTTGGACGGTTCTTGACCTTGCTCTGGCTGAAGTTCCAAACACCATTGCCGGCAGCGGTCATTGACATACCGCTCGTGGTGCCGTCTACGGTAGTGAAGCTGACCTTCATGTTGACGAGGTTGTCCTTCTCGATGTAAGTGGTCTTGCACTGGATTGTGATAGTACCACTCTTGGAAGAGACCCACGAGGGGGTGCCGACGACGTTGACGGTGTCCTTGCTGGGAGTCGTGGTGCCAGTGCCAGTGCCAGTGCCGGTGCCGGTGCCGGTGCCAGTGCCACCGGTAGCAGGGGTGCTGGGGCACGCTGCGGTATTAATAGTGACACCAGATTGGGGGAAAGGGTCGAGGGGACCCCAGATCTGACCCTTGTCATCTGCACCGAGGCCGTCGGTAAGCCACTGGTACTGGCTGAAGTCATGGGCGGTGGGAGCCGTACCGGGGACCGAGTCCTCAGGCTGAATCCACTCAGAGACGGGCATCACGTAGGTGCCGGCCAGGATATTGTTGTTGGTAGTGGTCTTGGAGCCGCCGGAAGCGGTGATGTAGTATTCACGGGCGTACTTCACCTTGGTAGGCTGTGTGACGCGGTACTCGAACTTGTTACGGACCTCGGTGGTCGGGACCGGGAGACTACCGATATCGCGATACGTCTTTTCGCCGGTGCATCGGTTGTAGTCAATGGCCTGGATCTTCATGCTTCCGGTGGCCTCAGAAGAATAGCCGACAAACTTTGGGAGTCAGCTTTCAGATTTATGAATGAGGGCGGGTTGGAGGGGGTAACTCACTCTAGTCTGAGCGACTTCCTGGTTCGCAGTGTCTGCGGTCCACACACCGATGTTGGCATCTTCCATTCGGATGAATGTCGGAACGCCTGAAGTGGTGATTTGGGTGTTGAACACGGTGATTTCGTAGACAATGACCTTCCCACCGCTTTCGTAACCAGAGAACGTGATGAAGTCGCCTGGGATCAAAGGTGCCATGACCAATGCATTGGGTGCTTTGCTATGTCTGGCATTAGTAATCAATTATTGGCGAAGAGCATGGTGATTGAGCTTACAAAGTAGACCCCTTCCTGAGTTTCTTGTCGTCGATATCCGGGCGGTTGGTCATGGGGCAAAGTGCATCCGGTGCGCTGCGAGGAACGCACATGGGGAAGCCGGAGAAGGAAGTGATGCTGGGGTTCTGGTCGTCGGCGGTGAAGAAAGGATCGATGCCCAACGAAGCGGAGTTCCCAGCTGAGTAGACGCCATTGGGATCGTTGATGCGAACAGTAAGGGTCTGTTTGTTGCCGACGTCGACGTAGATGTCGCCGTTGACATTCGTGCTTGTGATGTAGCCTTGCGTGGTGGTCGTGGAGAACTGAGAAATGGAAATCTGAGCGGCGACGGCAGTCGTTCCTCCAACATAATTGCCGGTAATCTGGCACTGATAGTTCTTGTAGTTGCCTGAGCTCGCGTAGAAGGCTGCGAAGCCCACGAAAGTCGCCGGAAAGGCCACTTGGAGGTTCTTGGGGACGGTGACTGTCTGGCCGTTGCATGTGATTGTTCCGCCAGAGTTGAAAGCAGTTCCGGCGAGTGTTGCGCTTCGCAAAGTCAGTACACATCGTGATTTCTCGTAGACGTCCATCCAATAGGAAATGAACTCACCCGTCGAAAGAGCCGTCAATGTCGAGGGGCACATCCGCTTGAGCTCGGACTCCCGTGAAAGTTGCAGCGAGCGCTGCGCAGAACAGAGACCTTGCCGAGTACATGATGTAAGAATAAGATGGCAAAGTGATAATGAAGCGAAGAATGTTGGTGATGAGTAGGAAATCCTCGGTGTAATTTTCGCGATGCAATCCGCGTCTTATGAACTGTTTCGAGCTTCTTGCAAAATAGCGTCTCCGACACGCGTGGCTCCCCGTTTCCACCATGCTCTCCAGTCCAAAGTCAAACGGCTAGACTTAGGCGCTTGGCGAGCCCACATACAAAGGGCCAAGAAAGTGGCTGCGCTGAAGAAAGAAAAGACCCCAGGTCATGACTTCTTTGACGAGTGCCTTGCCAAACGGGAGGTGGGGATCATCGGCCGCTAGACTTGGGATGCTCTGAGCAAGAATGATGGATACGAAGTAGTATACCGAGGCTAGCGACTTTTCACAACCCATGATTGCGTTTAAGGGTATGTGTGCTTGCATGAGCTGATATGCAGTATGCAATGACAACTGCGATCTCCAGCAGCAACCAGAGAGGGCGATGCCGCGCGGGAAGGCCTTGGGATGCTCACGGTCAATGCGCTGATGCTAAAAACACAAGTTTAGGTCAATAGTCCCATGCAGATCTCCACAATCGCCACAGCGAGATATGCGGAAATGAAGGGATCTAGACCACATCTCATGCACGAAAGGGTGGGATGGAAACTGGAGAGCTGGTAAGGTATCGGTCACGGGGTGGGGAGATCATAGATGAGGGTTCGCTAATTAGAGCTTATGTTGCCCTTGAAAGCGCTACGCCGCTGATGAGGCTATCATCGACACATGCAAGTCGCACTCTGGTATGGCGAAAATCCCAATTCTCCAGCAAAAGTCCCTGGATGTCTCGTGGCTGGGAGAATGTCACTACTGTGTGGGTCTAGGGTAAGACAAAGAGCATTCAACGTCGGCTTGAGATGAAGATGGTTGGGTGCTGGCATAATCGCGTGGCTCGACCGTTCGGTTCCGACAGGTCGGGACGCGGAGAAGTGTCTAGCCTCGACAAGAGCCAGACGAGGCCTAAAGATGTTCAAGCCAAAAGAATCAAGGTTAGCGATGCAAGGGTCTGACTGGCGCCATGGGAGCACAAAGAGCCGAAGCACACGGTCTGGCGCGGCTCGAGTATTCGGAGGTTTTTGAGCATGTTAGCGGCGGCGAAGAAGACAAAAAAAAGAGGTCGAGATAGTACGTAGAGGTGAACCCATCCCTGGTGGATTAGCTAAGACGAGGCGAGGAGCCAATCATATGAACTCCAGAATTAAGCTTCAGCAGTCGAGGACCCCCAGTCCAAGCTGAGGGCGATAGCGGGAGCTAGAGGCTTGGCACTCAGAATTAGCGGCTTGGCATTAGCGCCCGTGGCACGCGAACCAAAAACTTGGGGAAGGTGCCGCAAGGTCCCCTCCCTGTTCATCTCTTCATCTCTTCCATATCCGGCGATAATTGCTGAACACTGCCTCCACGGCTTCCAGCTTACCCCTGAGACCTGAGATCAGGGCGCCAGATCGGTCACTTCAAACGGGATGGGATGCATTGTCCGAACTTCCCATTGTCTCTCCTTCGTGTGGAACTCCTACGTTGGCTTGATCCAGCAGAGCCTCTTCCATCCAGAAACGTCGTCGAACCAGCCCATCGTCGACGCGAAGGCGATATGCAGGAAGATGCAGCCATCGCAGCGTGGCGCCAGATGGTGTCCCCAGCTTAGCATTGCTGCCTTACTCTTGGGGGACGGGACTAGTAGACTGCCTGCCACCTATCTCGCGCGTTGAGAAGCGCGTCTGACTAAAGCTACCAGCCTCGCCAAGTCACTGGACTCATGTGGCAAGCATGTCATTTTAGAGGCATCGATACTGGAGTCGACTTGTCATGATTGACGTGAGGACGGCCGAACCTACCTTGTGGCTGCACCACCAGCCAGCTCAGAGGACCTCCATTCGCGTTGCTTGAAGGCCGGGCCGAACCAATTCTGTGCCTCAATCTGCAACTCACCAGACCAGATCGACCGGGATGCCCGTCTCGCGGAGCTAACCCCACGTTATCGAGGATGCAAAAGACAAGATGTGACTCTTACCAGGCATTGAAACCATTGGCTCGGGACCTAGGACCCCCCAGTCATGCATGCGACTGTAGGGTGGCCGACCATTATTCGTCCTCTCTGGTGCAGCCAGCCTTACTTGCATCTGCCGAACCAAAGGCCTGCATATCAGCTCTGTCTTCTATCGACTTTTCCATATGCATCGCATCAGTATCATCCATGCAAGCTGCGGCTACCGGAGTTGACGCTCGAGCCTTCATCGCGAAATCCCAGAATAACCTCATGAGACCTTCATTGGCGTCCTTTTAGCGGGCTGTTTCAATTCTTTAGGGTCGCGCTATCGAACAAGGAATGTCAGCGTTCTCAAAGAGGTGCCACGCTATGGCGTTCGTCAAGCTGCGCTTTTTAGCGTCTGCATCTCAGTCAGCTCGTATCTTGCTCCGCAGAGGAATTGAACAGTACAGCACACTCGGCCGGTAAGCTTCTTCTGGCAGACTGCTGCATCGGTTTCCACTGCCCGTGAGTGCGCTCTCGCTTCCTGCCGCCCGATTGGTCTCTTCTGGAACAAAGATTAACGTGCCTCAGGTAAACATGAATCGAACTGGACTTGGTTCACCTGGACACAGCAACGACTCGGTATACGGCTGTCGAACCGGCTTCTCGGGTCATCCAAGTCTCAAGCCCCATCGTCGTTCCTCTGGCTGAGTGCTCGCACTTGTCGCACTTGTCGCACCTGTACCGCCTTCTTTGACTCTTTCAACGCCTACCGTTGATCCCTAGTTCTTTCACGACAAGGTCGACGTTGGACTTAACCGCCATCGAACGTCGCATTTCAGGTTAGCGGGCTAGTCGCCACCCCGGCGTTATTCACAACTCGCGCCTCAAGCCTCGCCATCTCACTACGATCTGCTGAGAGGGGCCAAATTAAATGCCATCTTCCTCCAATAGGCTAGCGCAGCATTTCCGCGCGGACAACAGCTGCTCGACATGGGTCGATTGTGTTCCATCACGGTGACCGCCATTGTGGCTCTCCATCTGCAGACCGTCGACTCTTTGCCGGCCTCGACTCGATATCGACATCCCGCTGCCAAGACACGGACGAGCTGTCCACACTTCCAGGTCCTCGAGGCGCATCGCGAAAGTCATTAAATACCCTGCAATATGTCCGCCTCTTCCGAAATTATTTCTTCATCACACTCATCACCATCCAGCTACTCATCCGTTGACACTTCTAAGGCGTCGCCACCCGTCTTGGCCAGCACCCGTCACTAACATAGCAGCTCTTGGCTCCGGCCCTTTCCAGATCACCATGGTTTCTCTTTCCATTCGCCAGTCTCTGGCCATCCTTCTGGCCCTCGCTTCGGACACTCTCGCCAAGGACTGGTTGAGCCCCGAGTACACTTGGCTCTACCAGTTTCCCCTCCCAATTCCTCCTCAGAAGCAAGAGAAGTTGTAAGTATACCCGCAGATGATCAGCCTCTGGCGGAGCATAACTGATCCAATGCAGCTCCGACAAACCGATCATGAACCCTGTCACGGGTAAGAAGATCAGGTACTACGAGATTGAGATCAAGGAGATGTCTCAGAAGGTGTACCCAACCCTTGGAAATGCCACTCTCTACGGCTACGACGGCGTCTCACCAGGCCCTACTTTCATGATGGAGCGTGGCGAGGAAGCTGTTGTTCGCTTCACCAACCACCACCCGAGCAGGGCCAACTCGGTTCATCTTCACGGCTCTTACTCGGTAAGCACCCTTCCTGATCACACCTGTATCTGGTTGGCTAACCCTGTATTACAGCGTACTCCTTGGGATGGCTGGGCCGAGGACGTCACTGCACCGGGAGAGTACAAGGACTACTACTACCCCAACAGCCAAGCTGCTCGAACCCTCTGGTACCACGACCACGCCATTGACCACACGGCTGAGAACGCCTACTTCGGTCAAGCCGGAGCGTACCTTCTTCACGACCCCGCGGAGGATAAGCTTGGTCTGCCCAGCGGATACGGTATCTACGATATTCCTCTCATCTTGGCCGCGAAGCAATACAACCCTGACGGCTCGTTGTACTCACCCGAGGCAAACAACGAGACGACTTCCCTCTATGGCGACGTCATCCACGTCAACGGACAGCCCTGGCCCTATCTCAACGTCGAGCCCCGCCAGTACCGCTTCCGTCTCCTCGATGCTGCCATCTCTCGCAGCTTCCTTCTTTACCTCGAGGATAGCAGGGGCCAGCGGCCTAACTTCAAGGTCATTGCTTCAGACGCGGGCCTCTTGACCAAGCCCCAGACCGTCCAGGAGTTGTACATCTCCATGGCTGAGCGCTATGAGATCGTCATCGACTTTTCCAGCTTCAAGGGCCAGAATGTCACCATGCGCAATACCCGTGGCTTCGCCGCCGACACTGACTTCCTCCACACCGACAAGGTTATGCGCTTCGTTGTTAGTGACAAGTCGGTCGAAGATAAGTCCGTCGTCCCATCCGACCTCCGTTCCGTCCCGTTCCCCGACGACAAGACCGGCGTCGACCATCACTTCCGCTTCGAGCGTCAGGGTGGCGACTGGCGCATCAACGGCGTCACCTTCGCCGACGTCAACAACCGTGTTCTCGCCCGTCCCAAGCGCGGTACCATTGAGGTCTGGGAGCTCAAGAACGGCTCCGGGGGCTGGTCTCACCCTATCCACATCCACCTCGTCGACTTCCGCGTCATCAAGCGTGTCAACGGACGCGGCGTCGTCATGCCCTACGAGTTCAACGGCCTCAAGGACGTCGTCTGGCTCGGCCCCGGCGAGACCGTCACCGTCGAGGCCCACTACGCTCCCTGGCCCGGCGTGTACATGTTCCACTGCCACAACCTTATCCACGAGGACCATGAGATGATGGCTGCCTTCAACGTTTCCGTCCTCGAGGATCTTGGCTACACCGAGAACCAGTTCGTCGATCCCATGGAGAAGGAGTGGCGCGCCAAGCCGGAGGACGCTTCTGCCTACTCCTACGAGTCCATCAAGTCCCGCATGCAGTTCATGGCCAACTACCAGCCTTACAACAACATCGATGAGGTCGAGAGCCGCCTTGACGCCTACTGGGCCACCAAGACCCAGTCTCCTCCCGCGACTGCAGCGGCTGCCGCCACCTCCACTCCTTCAACCCTTGTAGTCACCACCAAGGCTGCCTCGTCTGCCCCGTCGACCATTACCGCCGCTGCCACAACCACCAAGAATGACGACAAGGGCGGCAGCAACAAGAAGACCACCACCAGCTCTACTTCCACCTCCACCAAGGATAAGGGCAAGGGCAAGCGTGGCCTCCGTTTCCGCAACGCTAACATCCCGATGCCTAGGCGCACTGCCGCGCCTCAGGCATGAGGTACTGGGCGATGGATGTGACCTTCTTTCCACTCTTTCTCCTCACTTCTCTTTCACGATATCATGACACGTTCCTTATAGACTATAGACTTGCGAGATGCTTCTTATATTAAACTACTTTTTATAACTCTAGTAGGCGATGGATAAATAGCAGAGCCTCAGTTCTTTTATTGTTCATTAAGACTTGTAAATTGACGGAAGATTACAACAAGAAACTGCGCAACTGTGAAGTCCCCAATCATTCATGTTTCTTACGGGAGTTCAAATAACTGAAAAAACCATGACTTTTGACCGTTGTCATTTTCTTACAGTTTCACTATTCTCATAGCTTCTAGCAAATATGGGGAAAAGGCCGAGGCCGGTAATCCGATGAGATATAGTTGAGTTCTACCAGCATTATATCAAGCCAAGCTCTCTAGGATGAGCGAAGCTGTTAATTCACCTCTATGCTCAGGCGGGCGGTTTGCTTATAGAGGCTAAATCAGAGGAAATTCAGGAATCTGGCAGCAAGGTAGTCTATATCACAAATGTTAACAACTTCCGAAATAGTCTGAAGCCTATAGTACACACTCCCGCGAGGGCCTGGAAGAGTTCATGGGGTGAAGAAACTGGCTATGCGCACAACTTTTATAGAAGAGCAACAAGAACTGAGTTGCACGAACCAGTAGTGTAAATTATATAACTCCTAGCTGGTGACTTATTCCAGGCATCTTCGCTGTCTTGTTGAGGCACGCTCAATCACTTTTCTGCAAGCAGAAAGAAATGAACTTTAACCACGGCTAACTTCTTTATCTTAAGTCTAAGACTATAGCCAAAAACACGCCTAAAACCTATTAATCCTTCCCTTATTATCCTCTTTGCCATAAATACTACTTATTCTGCTGCTGCTGTGGCTATTGTCTCCCCCACTTTATTTGTGGCGCTTTTGATAGATAGGTAGTGCTGTATGGCGTGGCCTCTCTTGATACGCCTTGATACGCCTCCTCTCTCGCGCATAACTTCATTCTCATGGCTCATGCTGTTGGTACTGTGCTTTTCTGCGTCCTTTTTATTTAGTGGTTAGCAGATGGCAGGTGTTGGACCCGCACATCGCCATAAGCGAGGTGTGCACGGGTTGGATGTTCCGGGATATGAATTTACGCCCAAATATGGGTTATTTGCATTGGATCCATGTCAGCACTGAATTTTCATATGTGGGCGCCAATTTGGCCCCTTAGTTAGTTACACACACACATCAATAAATCGAATTACGCACGATGATCGCTGGCCATACTGTTGCCCAACAGCAGGCAGTGGATCATCCCGCTCCTTACCCAGGCTGCATATCTAAACACAGCACAGATAGAACACCTTCGCGTTTAATCATATTAAGGCCAACAAAAATATACACCCAGCTACTCAGTACTACACAAGGCATACGCCTGGGACAATTATCTTCCTCACCGTGATCCTCACTTACAGATTAGCTTTTGTTATAATATCCACAATCACAACTAGGAACTAGTTGCTATCGTTTCTTTTTCAAGCCCCTAATACTAATATTTTCTACAAGCAGCTTCTGGTTGGCATGGTCTTTTAGAGGCCCTCTCCGTAAGGCGTTAAAATCGTCTCGGGACGACGGTGCTCGTTTCCTCGTCACGAGCTACACGCTGTTGGCATGTCACGGATTCTCCGTGCTGAGTGCTGACACCCCTCGCTGCTCTTTTCGAGGAGGGCGCATCTTCGTATTTGATATGTATACCCTGTCATGCGCAGATATTCTGATAATATGTCGCGAAGGCTACCTTTTGGCTCACCCTGTCGGCGAACGCCTTTCTCGCATGTTGCCGGTTCTATAGTGCGTTTTGGCGTTGCAGTGGCCAGAACATGGTGCAATTTTCAACAAGCATCTGAGCAGGCAGTGTGAATTGAAGGATTTTGAGGCCTGAGAAGTCTGCTGTCTAGTTGAAAATAGAATGGTATCTACGTATCGCGCTTTTGTAATCTGATTCCCGTCTCTGGTGACTGCGATATTTGCCTCCTTAGAAGTACGAACTTGAGGAGAATTCAATCCTTTATAGACTGTATTAGCCCTTGGAGGGGTAGTCGCTAAAGATGTCCGTTTTCTGGGACAGGTATTGTAGAGCGAAGGGGACATCCTCGTTCCCGTTGACGTAGGCCTTCTCGGGGTACTGCTTCAGGTTCGCGACGTCGTAGGAGGTGTGGCGACGCTTGAGGACTGCATTGGCAGTAAAGTACTTCTTCTGACGCTCCCGGAGGAGGTTGCGTTGGAGAGACTCGGCGCATTTGAAGCAGAACGGCTACCATTGGGGGCCAAGAAAATGCTCGTGGATCTCGTTGTTGGCCTCCGATCAATTTGTTCTCTGCCATGATAGAGACAAGATCTCCTGAACTTCATAGCCACCAATGGTGTGTAGAGCGCCAGGGTGTAACCGACTCTTGGAAATTCAGCAAAAAGACGGCTCGGTAACAGGAGTTCCTTCTCGTCTAGAGGTGTTAATATGTGCCCTAGTCAACTTGTGTAGTAGAAGAAAGACGTTGCGCTATTCATTCAGGTCGCCACCACAGGTACTTTCACCCTTTCGTGCCTTGTCTGTGCCTTCAGTTATCTTTCGGGTAGTTTCCGTCATGGCCGTGATGCCCTGAGCGGCGGACAGGGAGATCTCCCACAGCTTCATTGAAGGCTTGGAGATGTCCTCCCAAACTAGATAGCAAACGACGTAGCTCATCCTTGACCTCTTCTGGGGAGCCATTTCCCTGCATCACATTTTGCGATACTGGGGGTGGCGCGTGCAGGAGGCATGTCGCTGGCCTGGCTGGGCCTGTCCTCTCCTCGAACGCAGCAGGTGCACTAGAACCATGATCGAGGATATTCGGCGGGGTGTTGGAGTTACTCGTTTGGATTACTTGTGTAGAATACACATCGATGCCGTCTGGTACATAGAGGGATGGCTCCCGGTTCGAGCCAACACTTTCAGTTGCATAGATCGATGGTTCTCTGACCCCTACAAAGTTTTCATGTCCATTTGCGTGCGACTCAAGGTCGAAGGGTGTATGGACACTTCCCGATCCATTTGACGTGGCATCCGAGACTGCAGTGGAAGGGCGATCCACAAATATGGTCCCCACGCTTGCATCAAGATCGATGAGACTTTGAGCAGACATTCGGTTGAAGCCGAGGGCCGTGTGTTCGTCTTTCGACTCGAGGTCCTGCTTGTTTAGGTCGGCGGCAGACGCGAAGCGTGGAAAAGTCCAATCTTGAGTCCGTCGTTTTGTAAAGTCGCTCAATCCACTTAACGGGGTCGCCTTAATCGTGTCCATATCTGCGAGCCTCGACTCAAATTGTGACTTATCCAGGTTCGCAGAAGTAGGAATAAACGCGGGGAAGGTCCAATCCTGAGTACGGCGATTAGCATCCGTCGCGTCAGTTGAGCGCGGTCTGACCTTTATAGTGTCCGTTTCTGTCAGTCGCGCCGGCTCGGCATCATCCAAGGAGAAGTCCAGATCAATCAACGATTCGCGAACATCCAAGTGCTCTGAGTCGTCCCGAAGGGGCAGGTCGGATGGGGCCGGTCTGTTATAAACGGCACGAGCGTTCTCCTTGTAGTTAGAGATGGTGTTGGGATCGAAAAGCCTTATGAGGGGAGCTTTGAACTCCCTGAGGTTCGGAGGCAGAGGACGACGACGGCGAGGCTGCGACTGAGCAGCGGTATCGGAACTCAGGCCATAGGCATCGTAGACGGCCTGTGCATCTGCTAGATTGTCGAGGTCGGACTGGCCCAAGTCGCCGTCGTCGTTGAAAACCCACGCATCATATGACCCAGATGGCGTGTCGGGTTGGGATCCTTGAGCGCCACCTGCCGAGAACAAGGACTGCCTGCTGCCACCTTGGGCTTCCCATACTTTGTAGGCACTCACAAGCCGAGAAAGTGATGCAGCCGGTTATTTGGCGCTTGTGTTGTAGATGTACGGGTGTGCCTGGATTTGTTCGACAGAAGGACGTTGTTTCGGATCCTCGACCATGCAAAAAGCGACGAGGCTCTTGAGTTCGTGTGAGTATTGGTCACCCTCTAAACGAGGACAGTTTTGCTTCAAGTAAGAGCCGAATCGCGGGATATCGATGGGTTTGTTCGCGTTTGGTGGTAATCCGGAGGCAATCTCATAGGCCATGGACCCGAAGGCCCAAATGTCGACCTCCATACCATACGAAACGGCCGAGTCGAATAGCTCGGGAGCCATCCATTGTAGTGTTCCGGTCACCGTTCTTCTCTTGTCAAACCTCGTCTCAATAATGCCCGCCACACCGAAGTCGCAAAGCTGAACTCCTCCTATTTCGGTGATGAGGACGTTGGCACATTTGATATCCCTGTGAATGATGCCTTGCTGATGGACCCAATAGATAGCCTCAGCCACCTCGCGGAGGATGGGTATGATCCATTGTTCAGGCAATCCACCAGTTGGCCGCATCAGCGATGCAACACTACCACCGGCGCAGTACTCGGTGACCATCCATACAGAATGCCCGACAAGAAGAGTATCGATGACAGCGTTAATGTTTTTTGCCCCGCTGTTTCTCAGCAGCTTCAACGTGTTCACCTCCTTGAGGATATCGTTCAATGTATCGGCCGCACCGGGCTCCAATCCATCTCCTTCTTCTATGCTGATGATCTTAACAGCGACAGCTTGTCCTGATACAAGACTAGTTGCCTTATAGACACGGCCGAAGCTTCCTTTACCGATAAGCTCCGAAAGAGCGTATGGCGGCGGTTCTTTGCCGACACGGGCGGATTGCTTCACGATGGAAAACTGCGCCTCCTTCGCATCCTCGATAGCTTTTTGTTTCGTGGCCGAAAAGCCCAAAGCAACGGATTGGACATTGGACATCGAATCAAGTAGAGCCCCGGGGCCGTTGAGCTCGGGGTGGGAGATGCTCGCTTCCGGGGACAGTAGCGGTACTAGGTATGGGCCAAAGGCGACGGTTCCTGAGTACGAGGCAGTCAGTTAGCTTTGGTCATACACCTTATCCTAAGTAAGGGAACTTGCACCTGGTGGTTGGCGATGGTTAGGCTAAATAGCCTGGCGAAGCTACTGATCGAGCTTCTGCTCCTTTTGTGGATGTGGTGAGCATAGTATTGGATTGAAGCTATAACGGCCTGCATCACAGCGAAACGGATGCCAGTTGAGGAGGAGCAATTCGACCAGGTAGTGACCGTGTTCATCCCAACGTCGAGCGCCCTTGTCTGCGAGGGGCACGCGTATGTACCTCGACAAACGATAGCACCAGGTCCTCCCATGCACCATAGCCGTGGGAGTCTGATGTTGCGTAATTCATGAGTACCTATGTATAGACGACTTTCGGGCAGCGCACGGGCCCCCAACAGAAGAAATTCACTGCTGGACGTTCTTAAGTACAGCCCAGGTAAATAAAGTAGGAGCTGGGGACGCATAGGTACCTGTAACATGAGAGGCAAACCCCTGCGACGACCTTAGCCGGCCAACCAACCAAGGCATCCATCCGCTCCCGAATCGTTTTCCCTTACGAAATTTCCGCATGCCCGGTCCGTCATGAGCGATCGCACAGAGCAGGTGAGAAGCAATCCGATCGGCGACGGACTCGATGCGGTTCGCAGCACGTTCAAGTCTCTGTGCGATGCCATAGACACACCCTGCGGAGCTGCGGCCTTGGATCGACTCGCAGGGAACGGTGCGATCTCACCCGTATTCCTCTGCGCCGTACCCGTCTAACCATACAGACCTTCGAAGTTTGACCCTATCCCTTCTTGTTGTCCTCCAAGGTCATCGTCTCTCCACCAGCCTCATCTCAAAAACAAGCCAGGGCACCATCCAAAGCAACCTCCTCCGGCTGATTTCTGCCGTCGCCTCCGACAAGTTCGATCTCGATCGCGTCAAGCCGCTCCTGAAGGAAGCTGTGTCCGAAGACGTCGATGAACTCGCTGTCTGGAATCAAGCAGAGAGCGCCGCCACCAATATCACGCCACCCCCTCGAGCACCTGCCTCTTCGCTTCAGCAAACCCCTTGGTTGCACACCACGAATAGCTTCGTGAACTCTTCTGAGCACCGCAAGTACGTCGATGACATCCTGAAACAAGAACTTGGCGCTGTGTCTGTCGGCGTCCCTGGATTCGAAGCCGCATATTTTCACCGTGCGGCTGGTCTGCAGGCGGCGTCTCTGGATTTTTTCGACGTGTC
Source organism: Colletotrichum neosansevieriae (assembly GCA_036785495.1). NCBI lineage: Eukaryota > Fungi > Ascomycota > Sordariomycetes > Glomerellales > Glomerellaceae > Colletotrichum > Colletotrichum neosansevieriae. The sequence goes on along the minus strand of JAVHLV010000063.1, from coordinate 94,574 downwards.
ACAGCAGGGAAACGACCCTTTGTTTCGAGACGGCTGGAAGGGATGGCCGCACGCCGCGAACGAAGCGGACGTGCTGCGGTGGCTCAGAGGCATCGTTCAGAAGTTATCTGAGTTCGCAAATGCCCGGCGGCCGAATAGCACACACTCGCGCCGACTGTTGGTCGAACCGAACCAGCCGATACAAGGGTCCACAGCAGAGCGCAAACTCGAAGTTGGTGTCGTACATCATGTCGACGGCCGCTCCGAGTCGCATGCACACTGGCGGGATGTGCTTGTGCCTGGGGAACTGAAAAGGAATCCATCTGCTGACACCGTCTCCAAGACCTGGCTCGACCTTGGGAGGTATGCGAGGGAGGTGTTTGCGTCTCAGGACAACCGGCGGTTTGTCCTCGGCTTCACGCTTTGTGGGTCCTTGATGCGGGTTTGGGCTTTTGATCGCCTCGGAGCTATTGCATCGAAGCCGTTTGATATCAACCGAGATGGATTGCAGTTTGTTATCACGATGCTCGGGTTTCTGTGGATGGATGAGAAAGCCCTGGGGTACGATTCGACGTGCAGAACAGCAGATAATAAACGGTTCATCCAGGTCAACCGGCATGGAGCTGCTGAACGGATTATTCTTGAGGAGGTGATTCTACGACCGCGCTGTATCGCTAGCCGGGCCACAACGTGTTGGAAAGCACACCCTGAAGGCCATCCGGAGATGCAGCTAGTTGTCAAAGAATCATGGCAATATGTAGAGCGTGATGTTGAGGGTGAGCTCCTGAAAGAGGCGACGGATAAGGGTGTGGTAAACGTAGCCCGCTACTATCACCACGAGACGGTGCAGTTTGATGGGGCGGATGACGACATATGCAGCAATGTTCGACGAGGGCTAGATATCACGACGGGACATCAGCCAGTCACTCGTAGAACAGCCAGGCGAGAGCTACGAGCGAGTGCCAGCAACACCGGCCAAAAGCGGACATCCAGTCAGTGTGCCCCGGTCTTACCTCCCAACAAGCGATCACGCTCAACTTCACTGATCAAGTCTGCGTCATCATCCAGGCCCTCATCGAACCGAGTCCGTCGGCGCGTCATTCTGCGAGACTATGGCAGACATATCTACGAGGCCAGCTCTCCGGCGGTGCTGCTAGCAAGCTTAGCATATGGCGTCGAGGGTCACAGGTCGTTGCTTGATATGGGCTTGCTTCACCGAGACATATCTATCAACAACCTGCTGATCAACGAGCACGACGACAGTTCATTAGTGGAAGCGTTCTTGATTGATCTCGACCTTGCCACCAGGCTTCACCAGCAAACCGCATCGGGTGCCCAGGTAAAGACAGGAACGAGAGCGTTCATGGCCATCGGGGTGTTGCTGGGCGACCCGCATTCATTTATGCACGACCTGGAGTCGTTCTTTTGGTTATTGTTCTGGATATGCGTTCACTACGGTCCGAAGGGAACAGACCTTGGAACGACTGCATACGAGAACTGGAACTACGAGGATGACGATAAGCTGGCTGCGTCCAAGAAGGGCTTAATCGATGACGAGGCAGACTTCCTCGACAAGGCTCAGCAGGATTTCACAACTCACTACCAGCCACTGATCCCACTCGTTAACAGGTTACGGAGAGCTGTGTTTCCCAATGGTAGGAGACGGAGACAGCCGGACCTTGACCTGTATTCTTCGATGGTGCAAATCCTTCGTTCCGCAGAGGACGGTCCGGAGGTCTGAAAATCAAATTAACGTCACAATCCCACGGAATGTCACTGAGATGGTTGAACCAGGTGCAGGTTGACGCGAAAGCTGCCTTGACGTCGTCCCGCGGAGAAATCGAGGAGCTTTCTGAGGCTGTTCTGGTTCACCAAGATATTAACATCATTAAAGCGGAACGATGGGTTTATTGATGCTGTGGCACGAAAAAGCGGCGCGAAAGGGAACTTAGGGACGCGCACTGCATTCTGGTCCACGAAAAAGGTGCGTCGATCTTTCGAGACGGCCACCGTTAGGAGGACGTTCTGAAAGACCGCCGCGTAACCTATTGATGGGAACTCATGTGTGATATATTTACCAGGTATGTAGATCTTTTCATCCTGGCCAATTGCCCAGTTGTAGCTGCAGACAGCCCGGTGCGCTAGAGACCAAGGTCTTCGACGGTATAAGAGAAGAATGGCCAATGCTATGGACTACCTGACGGTGCACATTCTTCCACAACCAGGCCTCCCGATGGTGCTTACTGGGTTTCCGCCGACGAGAGGCGTTAACTAACACGTCTTGACTCATGGTCCATGGTATCCCGTGAGAAACGGCAGCCAGTCATCATCTCTTTGTCGCCATACAGAAGTGCAGCTTTCAGATATGAGCAGCACTATTGGACTTTCAAAATCTACAGGGACTGGGTGCTCCTAGCCTATAGCCGATACATAACTAATACATAGCTGCAAGGCTTGGAATTGTAAACAAGTCCTGTCATCTATGATCCTGCTCTTTTTTATCCTGTCACAATTTTTCAGTTACACGCTTGGCCTCGCCTGGTCACGTGACATAGCCATCCCAACAAATTTCTCGCCATGCGCCTTACCACCCGAACAACTAACTTGCTGTTTCCACAACAGCCGACCAACAAGTCTATTAAGCCTCGCTACCACAGCCCTTTGACGATCTCCATGTCTTCCGAAGATCACGAAATACCAGTCAGAGAATCCATCCGCCAGCTGGACCGCCACTCCTGGGTCATCGGCGGCCGTATTCTTCTCTCACGAACCACACATCCTTCCTGTTTCGACAGCATATGGAGCGATGGCGGCGACGCCCATTTCGGCGTCTCGGAGTATACTAATGTCAACAATGAGGCTTTACCGGGACAGCCGCTTCCCAAAGACGGTCTAATTCAACAGGTCCATGACGCTGGTGATGCAAGTGCTGTTTGGAGCATTGGGGAAGCCTTCCTCAAAGTTCGCGCACTGCAATACACTAATCACACCCGCGAGCATGTCACACTGGACTACCTCCATGACCCAACGAAGTTTAAACTGAACTTTGCAGCACCTCGGGTTTTATACCATACCGAATTTAGGGGTCGCTATTACCTCATTACTAGCCGTATCCCAGGCCAGACGCTAGAGACTGCGTGGCCGTATATGACGGAATTGGAGAAGCAATCTTGCGTTAACGATGTTGTTATTATATGCAAACATCTTATCTATCACGGGGGCAAGAGTACTGACATTTGTGGTATCGATGGCAAACACATCAATGAAAACTGGATGTCACCTCCCGGTAAAGCGGAAGCCGATCGAAGTCCTGAGGCCCAGCTCGCATACTGCAGTGAGATTGGTATGGACTGCTCGGATTTAGTACTGTCCCACAACGACATGGGACCCACAACGTGATAGTCAACTTGGCCCAGCCGAATGTCTCGGTTGGTGTTATTGATTGGGAGATGGCGGGATATGTACCGCGCCACTGGGTCCGGACCAAGTTCCGCGTTTCCTTTGCCATGGACTTCGACTTTCCTGGTCACGCTGATGAGCGCCACAGTGAGCGTGTGGATTGGAGGAGGCGCGTGCAGCTGAAGCTCGAACAAGAAGGCTTTCCCGACGTTGCAGACGCTTATATAAAACGATACAAAGATTTCGAGCGGCATGGCGAGCTTAAAGAGCCGGGAGATAGTTCCTCATAATCACATATCTCCTAACGCCCAACATCGAAAGTCCATCATTCTCACTCGTTTGTAGTCTGCACTCAAGCGGGTTGGTTGACAGACGTTCTATAGCTGTGAATTATCAGTCAGTCTATGCAAATATGTGGCATCTAGAGCGGGGACATACCCTAGACGCCGCCGATATTACGGGCCTTTCCGCAAGTCACCCTCTGTCCTTGTGTGTTCTTCTGATCGGATGGAATTGACTCTACGCCGTCCTGCTGACATGACATGCCATTTTCTGGCGCAGCTGGCGCCGAGTTTCTATTTCCCCGCTCACAGCTAGTTGTCGCTACAGGCAAAAACCCGCAGAGCCAGGCTATGGCTGACTCTCTTGTGTCCGAGATAAATAGCGGCAACTCAGCAGGATTTTCCTGTTTTCCTGATGTGTAGCTATCGATCAACGACTAACCCTCTGGATTTCAAAACCTCCTCATACCGCTAGCTCCCAAGTTCGTCCTGATCACTAGCAGAATGGCAGCCATCATCGCCGAAGAACTGGTTAATCACTGGAATTGCTATCGTGGCTACAATAATCTGACAGACGCCACCTCATAGGCCTATTTATAGTTTAACACTATTACTTATATAGTTATTACTTATTAGTTAGATATTATTAACTTCAGGCTTAACTACGTAATATATATATCAGAGCCCTACGCACGCGTACTACACGCAACCCGTGTGACTGTGAACCTAACAAGTTCAACTTACAAGGGGTAGATATTTCTCGAATCCCACGGAGAGGCGAATCAGTCTTACGACGAGCTGCAGTCAGCTAATATGTCCAACCTTGGGAAAACTAAGGAAACTCGGATTCATAGACATTGGACAGAGGAATCCAATGCAACTCTCGCGAAAAGGAGACTCTGCGAGTTCGAAAAGTCTGCGAGTACCGAATCCTCAGATCACAGTAGCATGTGCCGTCTTCACAACCAAGGGACCAATGTCAGTGCCAGCAGAGCTTGTCACAGAGCAAAAATGGCGGAAACAATGCCCAATTTCGACAAACAGTTCGGCAGGCGCGCATGAAATGTCACGGAAATTGAGATCACTTTGGGCAAGGGCCACCGAGAAACCGGTGGCGGCCTCGAAGACTGCAGAGAATTTGATGCTTGTGAGAATGTGTATATCTTGGAGCCCGGACCGCGCTCGTCTTAGCTGGGTATTATTGCGGCAGAGGTCGCCGGGGGGATGCGTGCTGATTATCAACAAGCCTTACGCGGGTCCCAGTCAGAGCCGCCAGACAAGTTTGTCTGGCGGCACTAAATGCTCTTTGCTTCAACTGAGGAGCTCAGAAAACAGAAAATACATGGAGTCTGCTGGGGAAGCGAATTCCGAGAAAGCTTAACAGCTGATATCCTGCTAGTCAATTTTCATTTTTAGCACTACAGTGACCTTTCCTTCTTCGCAGTCTTTGTGCCAAGCAGTTGAGACATCCTTCTTGTGAACCCGAATGACAGCCAGGCCAATACGTCGAAGGACGCCCTGTCCTTCCGTTCCTGGCCCCAATTCTAGGGCGTAAGAAACGGCATACATTTCTAGCTCCACGATGGCGGCGAATCGCAATGTTGCACACGCAAGGTCGGAAGACCGCGATTTGTCCAAGTCAGAACCTTCGAACGGTCTCCAGCATAAGTCTCTCCCGCTGCTGCATGGAGGAATCGAGAGAAAATCTCCAATCGTCTGTAGCTTGTTGAGAACGACGGAACGATCTTCTTGATAATGGAATGGGAAATTGAAATGATGGTATGGTCATCGTCCGACCGAGGACGGCTTAGAAGTTAGTAATTTGCAACGGAAAGACAGATGACCACTCACCACTGATATTGGTGGACAGAAACATGGCCAGGAGGATTCTCTTTGATGGGTACGTGATGACTAGGAATTGGACTTTGCGAGTTAAGACCCAGAAATCAACATAGACATTCTTTTTTTCTTTTTGTCAGTTTACCGCTTAACTCATTATCGTGCCGGTTTTCTAGGTTGAGTCTCCCATCGCGAAGACATCGTAACATCTTAATTGACACTCAACCACACGTCGCTCCTGCTTACGTCGCAACGTTGCTGAATCAGAAATTCTCCACTCGAAGGCAATTTCATGTATGTGAGGTCGTAACGTTGCCTGCAGAACCTCTCCGTCCGTCAAAGTATGAGCTCAGCTATCTCGAAGGCTAGGCGATTTCGGTAAAAGAGGCTCGTATCGAATACGGCCATCTCTCCACGGACAGAATCACTTGCCATTGGCCATCTACAGCGAGCCACTAACGTGGGAGGGATTTCCGTGGGCTCTTTGAGCGAGGTGAGCTGCTTGTTTAGGGCGTGAATGACGTAGCAAGTTGGCAACTCCTCAAGAACAAGGTACACGATCTGATGTCAACGTGTCAGATCGACGATGAAGTGTTTTTGGTAGTCTCAGTAAGCCAAAAGTCAGTAAAGCAGAATAATATCCTAAGTCTCGCGATGTATAAGAACAATTTCCAGTCTATTCTTGCAGACCATTGGGCCTGCTTGACCAAGCGTTGTGCAATCTTGTTCCGACTCCAGACCATTATGTTTTAGTATATGCTATTCATGTTGACAGCTGCCGCTGCTGTCTTTACCCACAGCATTGACGTTGGTCATCCCCAAGCCAAATCAAGCTGCATATTTGTATCAGAGTGGAACAATGTGTTTTTCTGTACAACATCCACCTTTTTGGCATACCCCATCTATGTCAGCAGAGATCTAGTGAACTGGAGGCTTGTTCGTCACGTACTCAATTGACCCGACCAAGTACCAAGGCTCGCCTCCGCCAAGGAACAAAGCGACGGCAATTATGCATCCACTCTACGCTTTCACCGCGGAACCTTCTACCTGGCAACTGCCTTCCTTTCCGGATATAACATACCTCAGAGTCTTTCTTTTCAGCAGTACGATTGTACGAATCCGTTTGATGATTCAGCCTGGGGAAATCCTATCTCAAAATGCCAGCAAACCTGAAGGAAAGAACCTGGGAAGCAGACACTTTAACTCGGCCACCAAGGTCAGCACCTTCCGCCAACTGCTGATTGATTAAGTGGGTGCTATCAATAAAAGGCAGGTCTGACCAGGAAGTAACTTCCCATCTAAGCCAAGGTACCTCGGGTACGCCACATACGATGCTTCCTTCTCGGCATCTTTGCCGTCATCTTTTCTTCAACCTCACAAATTCTTGTTGGAAAACAGTAGTCATTGAGAAAGCACGCCATCGCCAGACTTCGCCTGGAAACACACAACCCGAGCACTTTATCACGACCAGCCCACCGAGCAAAGTATCACCAAGTTTGTTACCAGAAACCCAGAAACGTCACCGGATTCCTTGCAATCACACGAACATTGCCATTGCTACCGACGACGCAATCGAACGATCCAATCTACCCGAGGGTGACCCTCCCTCCCGTCTGCTACCCACCTCTTACGCCTGGACGGCCTTCAAGAATGACCGGCTCTCGTTACCTTGGACTACCTTGGCCACCGGCGTGAGGTACGCCTCGCTCGCCTCGTCTCCTCCCTGCAGCTGGCGAACATACGCCTGCGCAACTCTAAGCCAGTTGGCCTTCTCGCCTCTGCTAGCACCTTGTCCCTCCCACACCCAAATGGCACGGCCCGCGTCGTCCAAGAGGAAGACATCCTGACCATCGAAGTCTGACATGGACGCCTTGCTTCCGTCCTTAACGAGGTCGAACCTGAGATCTCCAGAGGCATCACTGAGCCTGAAGAGCTTCTGTGGCCTCTCGCCCGCGTGAGCCTTGGAAGCTGACCTGACAGGTCTGGGGCACTTGAAGCCACTCTGAGGCGTGTCGTCTTCGCCGCCGAGGAGACCCACAATCACACGCGACCTCGACTCCTCTTGCGCCAAGACCTCGACGTCGATGTGTTTCGCCAGAGTCATGTCGTTGACAACCTGCGCGGCCTTGGCCTTCTCCATCGGACTACAGCTCTTGCCCTGCCACTGCCAGATTTTGTCGCCCGTGTCCAGCACGAACACGTCTTCGTCGTCCAAGCTCTTCCAGTTGGGCTCAACTTCGTGCACCACAACACCGCTAGCGCCGACCGACGGGTTCTTGAAGATGCGCAGCAGCGTGAAAATCTGTTCCCTGGGCCGTTCCTCTTCAACATGACGGAAGCCCGACCTGACGCCTCCAGAACGGATCTGCATGCGGGGGAAAAGCCCCAAAAACTCATCGGATGGCGCCGCCTGCACCTCGCGATGCTGGGTAGCAGATCCGTGCAAGAACTCATCAAGCTCTACGGTCTTGTACGCCGCAGTGCCGGCCTCATCCTGCGAGGTATGCGCTCCGAGCCAGAAGAAGATTTCATGGCCGAGCTTTTCAGCATCGTCTTTGGACCCGACCTTGTACGAGTGGAGGACGATATAGCTGTCGCCGTCCATGAATTGGCCGTACTTCTCCTTGGGCCACGGCACGACCTCGAAATCTTCGATACGCCAGATGCGAAGCCCAGCAGTTTGTCCGACCTTTCCGTCGTTCCAGGCTGGCTCGGTTGCAGCGGAGTTATACTTCACACGATGGTCGATGTCCGTGCCAATGAGTTCGACATTGCTGTCCTTGATGTCATACTCCTTGAGGTGCACGAGACCCTGTTCTGGCGCCATTTTCAGTGTATGTCGTCAAAAGATTACTGGAGGGTTGTCTATTTCGATGAATTGGAGTTGAACAAAAATGACGAACGACGCGTTGGTGCAAGCCGCAAAGTCGAGAATCGTTCACAATGAAAGCGAGGCCCAAGCACAGCGTTTCAACGTCATGGCGAAGACAGGCGATCAGGGGTGGCTCAGCCAGTCACAGTGGAGTGCTCTCGTCAGCTGTGCGGGGATCAGCAAATGCAATTGGGCGACGGCCCCGATCTCCCTTGCGGCTGTAGTATCTCGAACCCACAGGAGGGAGATCCATCCATCCATCAATAATCAAGGTTACGGGTTACAACGCCTCAGAAACGCCTCTTCCAAGTCCCCAGTCCACCAGCGCCAGCCCCAGCAAATTACCGGGGGTAATGTCTTTGCAAAAACACGGTAAAATTGCCCACGATATCGGGTGCTCGCCAAATTCCACCGTGATGCCGCTTTAATTGAAAGGGGTATTGAATCCAAGCCAGTCCGATTCCGGGTCCGGCACACCGGTGCTTCTCATAGAATCGCCGCCCAAGCCGCTCATTGCCTGGGCTTGCAATATATTGGTTTGGCCATTAGCAGCTCGCGTTTGTGGATCCGACATCTTCGGATAATTGAAAAAGTCAAACACGTCGATGTTGTCGAGCTCGCTTAACGATGTTACCTGCGTCGACGTTGGCTCCAAGCCAGACCGCCGCGTTGAAGATGTCAAGGTCACTAGGTCATGAGCACTCCTGGAGATGACGGTGTCAGCGGCAGAGTCCGGGAGCAATGGGGGGCCAGCATACACACGGGATATACTAACTTTCTCATGGCCGTAAAGTTCATGTCGCCTTGACGTCCACGCTGGACTACCCGAGCGAGGATTTTGGCATAATTATTTGCCACCTCCCAGTACTGGCCGACATGTCTGAGGGTTTCGATGAAGAAATCAATCTTGGGGTCGACGGGGCAGCCAACAGTCGCTGCATGGACGAGCAGTAACCTCGCGGCCACCCATAACGAGAATGCAAAAGGAGGGCCCAGCAAGTCAAGACCATTGGCCTCGAAAACATCTTGGGCGATGTCACCTAGACTCTGCACGGCCGACAGACACCGCTGCATTGCATAATGTGATGGGACGAAGATGTGAGATCTCACGGTGGGGTACGCGGCCGAGGAATGCAGGCGCACCACCGACGTGACATAGGCGCTGTGCAGCATGAACCAGTTCGCAACACGGCTAGCTGGATCTGAGTGGCACAGCGCTGATATCCTGCTATATTCGCTCGGCAGGCTTTGCAACCAATTATCGAGCGCACCATCCAACGACCTGTACGTGTTACGCCAGACGGCCATCTCAGCCGAAGATGTTACATCTATGGGCGTCTTTAGAAATTCGTGTACTTTGCTGAGTATCCGCAGAATCTCGCAGTGGTATGAGAAACTGCCGAGATTGTCCGGCTTGTTGATCGCTGGAGGGGCGGTTGGATCGGAAGAAGGGCTCCATGATCTCGTCTCGACAGGAACGTTTCTCGAAAACAAGTCGTACGAACACGGAAGACCTCGCTTCATCTTCTTGTCGTCAAGCATGAAATCAAAAGTCGTTGTCGCGATCGTGGCGTATCGATCGAGCAGGTATACCATCCAACATAAACGCCTCCTGCCTTCGTCTTCGATCCATGATTCGGGTCGACCCGTCGCGACTCTACGAATCGACCCAGTGTGCGGCGTCTCTTCGGCTTCGGCCGTAAGGTATACACTGCTCTCCTCGCACAGGTCAAGCTGCCTCACGTTCTGTGCGAGAAGTGCAAGCATGTTCCACCCGCGCGGACCATTGGAGGTTCCAAGCTCATCCAGACACAGAATGACCAACGCCCTCAGCGCCGCGATGCTAACATTCTCCATTGCGTATATTTGGACCCTGCCTTTCGAGACTGCGTGGTAGTGGGATCGCATCTCGGGTGACAGCCGTGGGTCTTTTAGGAATCTGAGGGTCGTCGCTACGATGGCGTGTAGTAGGACGCGGTCTGCATCGGTGAGGGAAGTCGAGCCGAAGAAGGCACCAAAAGTTGTCTTGCGATCAAGAATCGGACACCAGGTGTTGCAGTGTTTGAAGTAAAGGTCGACAAGCGTGTAGAGCACGTCGTGCGGCGGAAACTCTGACACCGTCGACAGGGACGACGACGATGCATCTTTCCGGGGCCCAGAGATGCCAGGAGATGCACCTGCTTGGCTAAACGATTCGGCAGCGGAGAGGTTCAGGAGAGCCTGCACTGAAGTCCGATCGCCGTTGTGAATCGCCTCCTGAGCTGCATCGCTGGCCTGCCAGAAAGGACTTGAGAAGGCCGGTGTCCTTCCATTGGCGGTCGGCGCAGTCCTGGGAATAGCCGCTGTAGAGCTGACGCCGTTTCCGTCATGATGAAATCCTTCAACTTGAGACGATGCCTGGTTGCTGATAGCTGGAGAAAGAGCCTGGGTGTTGGCGACATGGTCGTTGGCAATGTGATCCTCCACACGACGGCCCAGGGCCTGCAGGAGCGCGTCAAGCCTGTTGACCTTGGCTTCAAGCTCGAGACTGAAGCCAATACGGCTTCCGGGTTTCTGTCTCTCAAGATAGACACAGGTGCGGTTGTGGCGGGCACACCATGAGCAGGCGGGTTCTGCACGATCGCATTTCACCTTCCTCGCCTTGCATAGCTCGCATCTGGGACGCGGTCAGCCGAGGGTCACAACATCAACAGCGAAGCAAACAAACGTACGATGTCTTCTGGTGCTTCTCCCTCTTGCGCTTCCTCGGTGGCCCGGCCGAGCCGTTGTTGGTCGTGTCATCACCACTCGAGCCTTCGTCGTGGCTGAAGACCGAGTTCGCTTCCTCCTCGGCCATTGACTGCGGACGTGCATTCGCATTCGTTCCTAGCATGTTTGTCCCATTGTCGTGGGAACTCCACATGTCCCCTTGTTTACTCTTACAGAAAGCGAAGTCTTCCTCTTATCAGGGCCCTTTTTGGATGGAGCCTGAAGGAGCAGGGCCGAATTTGATGTCAGAAAGTGGTCATTTCACATTTCACTGGCGGGAGGGCGTGCAGCAAGCACCTTAGTGAAAAGCGAACTAACGATTTGCCTCAGCCGGCCGGGATTGTGGAGGAGAATGCACTTCAGCACCTGGAGCGTATGGAGATAATCCGACCTTGGCGGCCGTGGTTGGCCGGGTTGAGGGCAAGTCTGGGCAACGTGGGCAGCTGGTTCCAACTGAGTGCACGAACATGCATCATCTCTGCAGCAGCATCAACTTGCAGGCACAGGGACTCGGAGTAGAGACTGCCGAATCTTCAGCGAGCGGCAAAGAACTGACAGGACTAAGGTAGGGGGCTAAAAGACTTTGTCAGCAGGCTCTTGGAGTCCTGGTGTACCGTGTGTTCGAGTCTGACCCTGACCAGAGTGCCAGCGAACCGCCGGGGTGTTCGGTGTTCTCACCCGACACACAAAGAAGAATGATGCGAAGGAAAAGCTCAGGTCCAGTTCCAGTTATCGGCCCACCTCAGTCCACAATAAGAACTCGATCTTGCGTGTTGCAAAAAGCCTACGGAAGCCCACGGAACGCCAGAAATAAAGACTCCGCCGCGCCGCTATTGCGCGCCAGCCAAGCCGTCTACGGTCTAACCAACCAGTTCCGTGCTCTCGTTCTTCCGGAAAACCGTTACACACAACATCCCGCGGCATGGGATGGACGGAACGGATGGAGGGATATCGCTGCGCCCAATGGTGAGGTCCAGGGAGGCAGGCGACTGCGATAACGAGAGCCATCTCCGAACCCCCTCTGTTCGCAGCAATCGTTGGCCGGTCTAAAGGTTCAGTTCCATTACAGGCTACAGCAAAAGACGCAGGAACCGCTTGGCGCCTCTGTTCCCCTCATCTGACTCCAAGGTCCCCCCCCCATTTGGCAAACAGCGCCGCACCCCGGCCATCCCGAATCGCACCCCGCTCATTGACTTCCCCTGTCAAGGCTGCCTCTGCGAGGATGATCCATGGGGTCTCATAACCGTCAAAAGGTGGGGGGTTCAACGGCAGTGGCTTCAAGCCTTCAACGATGTCGCTCGCGCGGGGCACAAAATGGCTGGTGATTTACCATCGTCATCCGCGGGCTTCGTCCGAGAAACGCGGAATCTGCTCCATGGTGCCGACAATGACGACAAACTCGATCCATACCGTTCACTTTCACGACTCAGTTCAAACAAGACGATGGAGCCACGGGGACAGCCTGTCTTCCGATCATCCTGGCCTTTCAGGGAACACCTACACGTGAAGATGGATCAAGATGAAGGAGATACTACGGGTTTCCCTGGAGCTTTCGACTTGGCAGCATCGAAAAAAATTTGCGAGCAAAACGGCTGCTAGGGCGGCCGCAACACACACAAGAACAAAATGCGGCAAAGAAGCAAAATGCGTCATTCCTATGATACAATTCGGAGCTTACTCCAACAGGCGCCAACCCTCGATCGCGCTGCCGTCGTGATGGGATTCCCCAAGCAACACAGTGGTATATGGCAAAAAAAAATCATTAAAAGATGAAACCTCGACACCCGATAATTTTCTGGGTTTCTTTTTCTTAGCTTGACCAGCCCTTGCTCATCTGGACTGCCTTCTCCCAGCGGCCGAAGCGCTTGGCCGCTTCCTCGTCTGTGATCTGGGGCTTGAACATGGTGCGACCCTCCATGTTGACGTCCTGGAGCTCGTCGAAGCTCTTCCAGATACCCACAGCGAAGCCTGCCGCGATGGCCGCGCCGAGGGCGGTAGTCTCGCGCATGCCAGGTCGGTTGACAGGGATTCCAATGATGTCTGACTGGGTCTATGCAAGGGTTAGTCTTTTTCTCCGTCCCGAGGCTCGGATAAGGTCCGGGGTCTCTCTCTCTCTTCTTACCTGCATGACAAGGTCGGAGTTGCACATGCCACCGTCGACGGCGAGCTCAGTGAGGGCGGCACCACTGTCCTTCTCCATGGAGTCCAAGATGGCCTTGGTCTGGAAGCAAGTGGCCTCGAGAGTCGCGCGCGCAATGTGACCACGCTGGGTGTAGGCAGTAATACCAAAAATGGTACCGCGGGCATCGTCAATCCAGTAGGGGGCAAACAGACCGCTGAAGGCGGTGACGAAGGTGCAGCCACCGTTGTCCTCGACCGTCTCGGCGAGAGCGCTGAGCTTGGAGGATGACTCCATGAAGCCGAAGTTGTCAACGAGGAACTTGACACTTGATCCGGCGACGGCGATGCTGCCCTCGAGAGCGTACATGGTCTTGCCAGGACCGAAGTCGAAAGCAACAGTAGTCATTAGGCCGTGAGTAGAGATGACGGGCTTAGGACCAATGTTGTACAACAAGAAGCACCCAGTGCCGTAGGTGTTCTTGGCCAGACCGGGAGTGAAACCCTTCTGCCCGACCAGAGCCGCGGACTGATCGCCCAAGCAGCCAGTGATCTTGGTACCGCTCAAGGAAGTGTTGGCCAGCGTGCCGTAAGCCTCAGGATCAGACGAGCGCACAATCTTGGCGAGCTTGACCTTCTTTGGGTCGATTCTGAACCAATCAATGAGATCCTCGTCATACTGCAGAGTGTGGATGTTCATGAACATGGTGCGGGCGGCATTGGAGGGGTCGGAGACGTATACATCGCGCGCCGGGCCACCGTTGAGCTTGTAAACCAACCAGGTATCAACGGTACCGAAAGCCAGAACACCACGCTCGTAAGCATCTTTCACCTCTGGGCTATTTTCAAGCAGCCAAAGCAGCTTGCCGACGGAAGGGTATGTGGAGAGGGGAAGACCGCATCGCTGGGTGAGTTCGCTAGCGCCGAGGCGCTGCTTCAGCTTCCGAACGAGGTCCTTGGTACGGGTGTCGGTCCAAACAATGGCGTTGTACAAAGCCTTGCCGGTGGTCTTGTCCCACAAGACAGTGGTCTCTCTCTGGTTGGTGATACCGACGGCCTTGATCTGGTCGCGGGAGTGGCCTTGCGTCTCAAAGGCCTGGACGGCGCCGTCAATGCACTGTTCGACCGAAGAGACGAGCTCCTCGGGGTCGTGCTCGTGCCAGCTGCCGCCAAAACGAATTAGCTTTCCCTCGCCGCGACTTACGGGTGAGCCAGTTGAGGTCGCAACTTACCCAGGGTTGGGGTAAATCTGCTTGAACTCAAGCTGGTGCGTCGCAATGACTTCACCGTGGGGGTTGAAGATGAGGAAACGCGTGCTCGTAGTGCCTTGATCAATGGCACCAACGAACTGCGCGTTGACTGGGGCGGCGGCGGGAGACATGTTGTAGTCGGAGGATTGTTTGAATCGGCCGGGGAGAAGAGACGAGAGCATCCAAAGACAACTGCGGCGACGACGACAACGACAACGACGGGGGGCGCAAGGAGGAGGAGAAGAAGGAGAAGGACAGTCGGATATCTTGCGAAACGGGATGAGGAATGAAGACAAGAAGCAGGCACCCGGATGAGACAGAGTTTCACGGGCTGGCAAAATATTTGTAGTGGCCCTTCTGCGGTCCCCGTCCCAATGTGCGCGCGCGCATGTGGTAAACTCAGCTCCAACAGCTAGACGCGGCGCGGCGTCGGGTTAGCTCCCCTCCACGGGGAACAGAAACAAGACAGCTTTTCTCGAAAGCTACCCCTCATTCCCATCTGTACCCCATCCCCAGATCGTGTGGAGATGTCACGAGATGAGCACCAACAGGCCGGACCGGGAGAACCGCAGCTCTGTCAACGGGGGGCCCCGGAATGCAGCATCATCTTCTCCACTGGGGGACGCGAACGGGTCGCAACGGGCACGCTTTTCTTCAGCAGCAAGGAAATGGAATCCTTCGACGCGAAGAATGGCGGAAATTGGAATGCCATGGTTCGGGATGGGCACACCGAGTTACCGCAGTGTGTCGGCCGATGGCTCGAGGCAAACAGGCAACCTTCGGCCGCGACCAGCGAGGAAATGTGGAGGAGGACGGGGGGCCGGATCATCCTGCGATGGAGCTGATGTCATTCACAGTCGCAGTGCAACGAGACGAGTTTCGGCGAACTCCATCGGCCGGTGGGTCCGGCCTTATGCCGGCCGTTATCTCGAGCACCGGTCGCCCGAAGAGCGGGGTTTCTTTCACGAGAGAGAGAGACGAGGATGGCTACGGATAGCCCGTGGTGTGCAGACATTTTGCGAGGCTAGAGCTGAAGAGGTAGGGAGGGCCAGGCTCGCGCCGCCTGCGTGCATCCACTTTCTGCAGACATTGCATTGCATGCCTCTAAATTACACCTACACTAGACGAAGCACATCAACGAACATATCTCGTGGCCACGAGGGTGGATTGAGGGAGCATCGTTCGGGGATGGCCGCTGCTGCGGCACAAGCAGCCAACCAACAGACATCACCGTCATCAGTGAAAACGAAGCAACGGCTTCGACTTCCCAGTCGAACCTGCCAATCCCCACGCGATCATGCAGCAAATCATGTGCCGACCTGCCGCTTCGACGACTAATAATAAAAGCTCTTCTTCGTGCTTGTCATTGTGTGTCAAAAGAGGTCAAGACTGCACAAACCGCCCCTCGTTTGCTGCCCTGGTTCCCCCCCCCTCCACTACGTTGCACTCGCGCTCACACCACCTGTCTCATTCGCCCGTCCGCGAACGACAAACTGCGGGGAAGCGGCGAGAGTTCCAAAGTGCGATGCAATGAAGGACACACCAAAGGTGATGGGTCTAGCTTGGTGTAACTTGTAAGAGCGAGTTGCGACGAGCCGCGACTTGAGGTTTCTCGTTTTCTTGCTCTGCTATGTGGGAAACCAACGTCATTGGCCCAATTGCTGGTATTCGAAACCTGGCCGAGGACGACAGCGCGGAACTGAGATCGCGGGGGGAAAGGAAAGGTTGCGAATTGTGACGGCTTGTTGGTCATGATAGGCGTACCCGTCGTGTATGACGGTTGCCGCGGCGGTTAGTTCGGGAGTGGTGTGGCTCGTCACTGTCAGATTGGCACTCCACACCCTGGACCCTTGGCGTCTTTTGCCCAGCCCCAGATGGCCCAGGGATGCATCATCAAAGAGTCGACCGGTATTATTAATGGGCAAACAGGAAGCTCGGGGGGGGGGGGAGGTCATGAGACGTACCATGTATGCTGAACTCTCGCCTCTCCAGAATTTTTTTTTGGAAAAAAATAGTCTCGGGAGCTGAATGCAAACTCAGAGTCTGTAACGCCTACCTAATAAGCAACCAGAAGACAAGGTTGCATACGTTGGTTGCATACGAACGCCGGAATCAGCAACACCCATAATTAAAAAAAGGAAAAGGCGGACGGAGGATCGAATGAACGGGTCCCCCGTAAGCCGCACCGAAAACCTACCTGGGGTCCTTGGCAACTCGGGTAGAATCTCCAGCCTTCTTCATCACCCTCGGCCACGCAAAGGTCCTCTTCCATCTCACGCGCTCATCCACAGCCCACGACGCCCCTCTCCACACGTGGGAACTGCTGCCCCAGAAGCTTACCTCTGGAGAACCAGACATCCTTCCATGCGCAGAAGAGCAACGGGCACACCCTGCATCGCCATTGCCAGGAAGTGAAGCCTATTAGTGGCGCCGGTGTGGGTTTCGTCGTTTCTGTACCTCTACTTTGCGCAACCTTTGCGTCCCGAGTCCGCACCTTGGCGAACCCCGGAAAAGACGAGCGAAAGAAGAAGGGGGGGAGAAAAGAGGGGGGGGTAGTGTAAAGGGAAGCCCGACAGACAGGCAGGACGAAGTAAACGTCCCCCGGGCCAGATCCAGAATTCCTTCACAGAAAAGCCTCGGCCGACGTCCGTAATAACGTCTCCTCCGTCCCAGTCGACCACTTCAACTTCGGTGTGAGCCACCGAACTGCATCAAACACTCCCCTTCGTCCCACCGTCCGGCCCTGTCTTCTTCGCCTTCTTCTCTGCCTTTGCAACACCGCGACCACCTGAGCGACTTCTTTTCGCCCACATCGTTCGATTTTTCATCCTCTTCCGCAAGGCCCGTACGGAATACGCACACCCTTTTCGTATCCTCGCGAAGCACGTCGGCAACCGACTTGCTGGTATCCTCCCAGAGATCCGGAATTGGAAAGAGCCAATCTCCTCGTTTGAGTCCTCGTGGTCGTTGAATCCCGGGGGGAAAAACCACCCTCTTTGATCAGAGTCCCATCAGGTCCCAAGATCCACAGAGTCCGCATCAAGCAAGTAAACCAGTCGAAGATGGGTAAGCGTCAAGATTTCCTGCGAGCCCCCCCCCCCCCTCCTCATCTCCTCTTTCCCCAAAGTTGCCAACCCGGCGGATCGGTGCAACGGTCGTCCAGCCCCGTGGGATGTGATCAGCCCGTGGGGACCATAAGAAGATGCTTCTTCCCCATGGGAGACGTGGGATGATATTTGGCCAGACCACCGCCCGTCTCGTCCCATCTTCATCACCCCCGCGTACTCTTCCTTTCCTCTCTCTCCCTCTCTTTCACTTCCTGTCGTGCTTGGCCTCACCTCTCGTCCTCGCTCCCGTTCGTCTGCCTGATCTCGAAAACGTTGTTCGTTTCTAATGACCATCACTGTTCATACAGCGGAATCGGTGTCTGAGTCGTCGTCCGTAGGCAAGCAGCACGTTCCAGTCTTCAAGTCCGAGATGGGAGGCGAAGAAAGCCACGAGGAGCACGCCACCGGCACCATGACTCCTCCTCAGATGATGGAGGAGGAGTTGTGGTGGTCCCGTGTGCGTGAGAACCTTGGGGATGGCTTCTCCGAGTTCTTCGGCACCATGGTCCTCGTCATGTTTGGCGACGGAGTCGTTGCGCAAGTCACTCTTAGCAACCAGACCAAGGGTAACTACCAGAGTATTTCCTGGGGCTGGGGGTAAGTGACACACACTTCTTCACTCCAGGTCGCAATGTTTCATCGTGGCTTCATCGATGGACACATGCGAAATCACGGCCGACTAACTCGTCGCCTCTAGATTGGGAGTCATGCTCGGCGTCTACGTCGGCAAGAAATCCGGCGGTCATCTCAACCCGGCAGTGACACTCGCCAACTGCGTGTACCGTGGCATGCCCTGGCGCAAGTTCCCCATCTACTTCATGGGCCAGCTCCTGGGAGCCATGGCCGCGGCCTTCATCCTCTACGGCAACTACATGCCGGCCATCGACAACTTCGAGGGCAAGGGCATCCGCACCGTCTCCGGTCCCCACGCCACGGCCGGCATCTTCTGCACTTACCCGGCCGAGTTCATGACCCGAACCGGCATGTTCTTCTCCGAATTCATCTGTTCCAGTCTCCTCCAGCTGGTCATCTTCGCTCTCGCCGATCCCGCCAACGGTGCCGCCGGCCCCTTCATGCCTCTCGCCCTCTTCTTCCTCATCTTCGGCATCGGAGCCTGCTGGGGATGGGAGACGGGATACGCCATTAATCTCGCTCGTGACTTCGGTCCCCGCCTGGTTTCGTACATTGTCGGATACGGTCATGAGGTGTGGTCCGCTGGTGGATACTATTTCTGGGTAAGGCCCTCCTCCTTTTTTCTCTTTTTTTCGTGTGCCTCGGCTCCCCGGTTTTTTTCGTCGTTCTCCGATGGTGTCGGCGTTGCGTTATCTCTGCAGGTTTCCTTTTTTTTTTTTTTTTTTTTTTCACGTGGCGAGAATCCTTTCGCAAAAGTCCCTTTTGAAGCGAAGTCTCGTGACTAACGACGACGTTGATAGATCCCCATGGTCGCCCCCTTCTTAGGCACTCTCTTCGGCGGCTTCCTGTACGACGTCTTCCTCTACACGGGCGAGAGCCCCATCAACACCCCGTACTTCGGACTCAAGCGTCTCTTCCAGCCCCGTCGTGCAGTTTGGTCCAACACGTATAACAGCAAGGTATAAGCTTGCTGTGCCTATCTGCCTCACTCGAGGCGGCAGGGACTTGTGAGATTGACGCCTTTGTCATAAGTTGCTTCCATGCTGCATCCATCCCCTGTTTAGTTGAAGATGATTGAGACGCGCCACACCTTTTCTTTTTGCATTTGAAGATGGGTGAGAAAAAAATCGAGGAACAGAAAGAGCGACAGTAAGATCGGGAAATGATACCAAGAGAAAAAGAAGGGGGACAGGGCGGACGGCGTTCATCGGAAGTGAAGCTGTCATCGCTCACTGGGATCTGACCAAACGAACAGAAAAACTGAAAGAAAAGAAAAACAGAACCCTCACGGAACGCAAACCAAACCTTGCGGTTGATCGGGATTGCTTGATTGTCGTTTGGATCGAAGGTTAAGTTCGGTTTCTTGTTTGGCAAAATGCACGTGTGCTGTTTTTGTTGCTGGGCGCGAAGCGGGATGAGCGGTCTGGTGTTTTGTTATTTGTTGTGGTCGTGCGCGCGTTGGGCTCTCGTCTCTGCCCGTTGGGCTTTGGTTCTGAGTAGCGACGAGCAGAGAGAGAAAGAGAGAAATTCCAATCACACAAGACCAAGCTCCCAAATTCATGATCACCTGTCGCTGTTTGTCGTTAAGTTGCTGGTGTTGTTCACTAGTGAAGAAGAACATAAAAAGAGTCACAAACACGGACGTCCTCGAGACGGCCTACTACGGATGTTGCAATCAATTAGTACTGCGGCCCTTCGAGACTTGGAGAGGCCCCAATTCAAGACCGCCTCACTGTTTGTTTCGCTGAAAGATTGTCACGACGCCCGAGGTGCGGGCCATGTCAGAGGCCCGTTGGAATTCTTCCGTCGTGTCGGCGATTTTTGCCAACCAAAATTACGGGGTTCTGCCCCAAACTGTTGGGACTGGGGGTGGTGATTTGGGGCCCCTTGGGAGGGAGGGCCAGTTAGTTACCAGTGAGCCACGCTGTCGGAATCGCTCTAGTGACGCAATGACAGCGTGGACACGCAGGGCCTTTACCTGGGCCCTGGCGGTTGGGAATTCCGTTTGGAACGCCTAGAATCCAATAGTTTCGCGACGGGCCGGGGGACTATCTGTCGCCTCATCGACTTTGAATGGCTTGACTGGGTTAACTGGGGTTTCTTGTGGTAGCATTGGGAACGCAGATTGCGCATGCCACCTCCAGTTTGAGTGCATCATGGCTCCTCCATCCGTCTGTAGCCGGCAATGTCTTCCCTTGGAACTTGCCCACCACTACTGCGCGACTGTCAGCTCCAGTTGGCAATGGACGGGATGCTAAGAGCTCAGCCGGCAGCAGACGGGTCGGTGACGGCTTGTAGCTCCGACAAGCAGCTCGGAGACCTAGTTCAAGCTTCGGGGACGCGTTGAGCTATCTTGACAGTTCACCAAGCCGCGTGGTCCGTCTGTCGAGCAACAGCCATGCGCATTGATTGGGCTTGACTTCGGATGAATTGATGAAATGTCAAGCTTCGTGGCGATGTCGGCTTTGTGTGTGATTGTTTGTGAGAGAAAGACGGGCAGAGTTGGCGCTAGACCGTCCGCCTGAACTTCATCCCGTTCATGCTGGTGCAGGAGAGAGCGCGGATTGGACGTAGTGGCAACGGGAGCGGATATGCGGGCTTCAGATGCTCCCACGAACTCGCAACGGTTCGCTAGGAAGCTGTCGCGAATGGCCTTCGAAGTTGGAGGATCCGGCTGTGTACGGGATACTGCTCAAAGCCGAAAGGACCGTTCTGCTGCGTTTGTGATTTGACGAGTACAGATCGTGTATAGCAACCTTGAATCGACGATGGCCGGCCGATTCAGAAGAATTCGGGGTCCTTCCAAAGTTTACTGGGTCTGACTCGGCGAATTGGGTGCGTTCCAAGCTCCTTAGTCAGAGTGCAAGAGGTCAATGCACGTTGCAAATCCGTAGCGCTGCTGAGCTGTTGCCAGACTCCTGCCAACGACCCCAAGCCAAGATTGGTTGATGGTGGGAGTTCGTCCAGCACTCAGCATCCTTGGACGCGCCATGCCAAATTTTTCAGATTAATTGTCGTCGGGGGTGAGATCGGAAGTGGCCGTTTGGACACGATGCTTATACATACCCCCAAGCGCGGTCTGTGGCATGTGAGTTGGGGCATACAGGGTATTTCGAAGGGCCCTATCGTGACGAAACGCAGACAGCAGAAGTCGAGCAAACCGGGAAGCCTGGCCTGCGAGGCAGTTTTTGCCATCGAAATGGCTGCATCGTGACCCTCTGCAGGCAAGAAGGGACGACTCGTGTGCGAACATTGGACTGTTTCCACCACGGCCACCTTATCTTCCTTCCGTACACTTTTCCACGCGCATTGCACGGCGGCCCGGGATGTTCGGCGATGGTCGAGGTACTTTTACGGCATGGATGCAGTCGGGGGCGCGGTAAAAAGTGGCGGCGCGGGTGATGATGGACGGCGGGTATGTGTGCTGAGTCCGGCTGGCGTGTGGTGGGCGCTGCTGACAGCGGTATCCAAGTGGTGTACGTACACGCACGGGCAGGTAGGTACGGTACCATTGTCGAGGTAGAGCTACCTTACTCAAGCCCGGATGCTGGCTGGTGTGAGTGGGCGAGATGCGGGAATAGCTGGGTCATGAGGAGGAATCGGCATGCTGAGGCAGGTTTTGGAGGACTTGGCGGCATATCGTGGAATATATGGTGTTTTCGGCAAAAGAAGCCACGGCTTTGGGGACATGGAGATCAACGACGATTGATCGTGTAACAGTCCAAAGCTTGCCTATCCATCTCGGACACCAAAAACGGTCTGCACTAAGAGGCCAGTCGGTTCTTTAAGACGAACTCCGGCCTTTGAGCAATCGGGCCTGAAGTTCGAAACGGCGTTTGGGACCCAGAGTAATCAGGCCCTCGAAAGCCTCAAGTTTTGCGAGAGACAAGGCGAACGGCGCCAAGTGGCGTGGCCGTTGGTGGGCAAACATCCCACGATGGAGACGATAGAGGAGACGCAGAATTGGGCGGCCCGAATCGACCTGTGGCTGCATGCGTGTCTGAGATCCGGCAGGAGGCTCGATTTCTGCAGCCGCTGCGGAAGGCGGGACAGGATACGGGATTTGAATACCGAAGGGTAGCGAGTTGGAGAAGGGTGGCTGAAGGAGCGCAAAGGTGAGTGATGTGCACACTGAGTGGTGGTGGTGATGAACACAATCAGGGGCAGGGGTGGTGAGGGGAAGAAAAGACGGGTCGAAGCAGGGGACGGGATCCTAAGGTACATACCTACCTAGGTACCTAATGGAGCAAGGCCCACTTCTAGCCTTTCGGCTCGCTAGATTCGCCGATCATTGCGAGCCGGTTCCACTCTTTATTTTCTGCAACATTTTTTCCAATCAATTTCTTTTTTTAAGGTCGTTCTGACTCGGGAGGCAGGACCGAAACCACCGAGACAGGGGTGTTCGTCTCAAGAGTGCCGAGTAACTACCGACTCTTCCCTCGTTTCGGGTTTCCAACACCGACATGCATATGGACCCCTGAGTGACATTTGAGGCTCTGACAGTCTGACTGGAAACACCACACGGATGGGATGGCACCGGCGCACCGCACCTCTCTCTCGCAAGCTGCAACGCCCATCCACCCCGGAGCCCCGAGAGATTTCCTGCTTTCCCCATTCATTTATCCATACTGGATCCTGCACCGTTTCCGACATGACGAAGAGAAAGCGGGCCTACTTTTGCCTCTTCCATGGCGGCTGGCCTCGTCTGCTCGCCTGAGGTCTGCCTCTTTGTTCGGCCTGAGCTCGGTGCCTCTAAATGATGTCAACAGTCAGACTCACTCGTCGAAGCGAAGCGAAGCGAAGCGCGTCTGTAGGCACGAGTTGTAGCTTGGGCCACCCCCCAAACTCGGGAGCTGCCTGGTGCAATGAAGCCGCCCGCCAGCCTGCCAGCATTGCCAGCATTGCCAATGATGCACGGCACAGCATTGCAACGTCTCCGGATAGGCAGGGTCAGCAAGCACAGACTGGAGGCGACCAGAGAATAGGCCGGCCTGAGACCACGTGGGGGTGCCAAAGGGCGAAAGGTGAGGTGAGAGGTGAGAGGTGAATCGTAAAGTTGTCGACCGAGCTGGGCCTCCCGCTCTTCGGATTCCCACCACCCTGGGAGACTCTCCAATCGATCTCCGATTGATGATTTGCTTGATCCCACCTTCCTCCGCCCCCTTCCCACTTTGTTTTTAGCCTCTTGTCTCTCGCTCGCCCTGTTTATTTCCTTCTTCTGGTTGTCATTCTGCCCTGCCCAGACCAACGGAAGATTTTTAGTAGCACCGAACGGAACCATTCCTCGTCAACTCGGGGTGTCATTCCACGAATCGAAGCTCAAAGCTTGCGGGTGAGACGGCCCAGCCCGAACACCTCTCTTCTCTTTCGGAACCTGATATCTGCCCATCAATATCCTCACCTCACTGAACCTCATAAGTCGTCGCACTTTTCTCTCCTTCTTCTGTTCGTGTTCCCTCCTCCTTCCCCTTTCCTACCAGGATCACCACCTTGTCTCCCCAACGGACTACCACATCACTACCGAGAGAAGATACCGGCTCCCACCAACAACTGGGAAAGTCGACTTCCTCCAACCCACCTACTTGATCAAGTCCGTCTGGACACTTCGGCCCAATACTCCCCCGAGAGATACGAGGTCAACTCCCCAGAGCATGGCGTCTCGCTTCTCGAGGCTCGCGAAGCCTCTGGCTGCCGCCGCCGTCGTCACGACCGGTGGTGCCGCCGCTCTCCTGAGCTTCAACAGCGGCCGCGGAGCTCACAGCTTCGACAAGCCTCTGGTCGAGCCCAAGCGCGACAACGAGGGTCGCATCGTCCCTCCCACCTTCGCCTCCGTCAAGGACCGCGCCGCCCAGCTCGCCGACCTGCGCGCTTCCGAATCTGAGGAGTACGACCTGCTCGTCATCGGCGGTGGTGCTACCGGCACCGGAATCGCCCTCGATGCCGTCACCCGCGGCCTGAAGGTCGCTCTCGTCGAGCGCGACGACTGGTCCGCCGGCACCTCTTCCAAGAGCACGAAACTTGTCCACGGCGGTGTTCGCTACCTCGAAAAGGCCATCCTGAACTTGGATTACGCTCAGTGGCAGCTCGTCAAGGAAGCTCTCCACGAGCGCAAGACCTTCCTCACCGTTGCACCGCACCTGTCCTCCTCGCTGCCCATCGTTCTGCCCATCCAGCAATGGTACTGGGCTCCCTACGCCTGGGTCGGCACAAAGATGTACGACCTCCTCGCCGGTTCTCAGGGTCTCGAAAGCTCCTACTTCATGTCCAAGTCCAAGGCCCTCGAGGCCTTCCCTCTCCTCCGCCGCGAAGGCCTGTTCGGTGCTCTTGCGTACTACGACGGCCAACACAACGACTCCCGCATGAACGTCGCCCTCGCCATCACCGCAGCTCTGTACGGCGCCACCGTCGCCAACCACGTTGAAGTCACCTCTCTGGAAAAGAACCCTCAAGGCAAGATCTGCGGCGCAAAGGTCCGCGACGTCATGAACCCCGGCTCCGACTCTTTCACCGTTCGCGCCAAGGGCGTCGTCAACGCTACCGGTCCCTTCGCCGACGCCGTCGAGCGCATGGATAACCCCAATCACAAGTCCATCGTCGCCCCGGCCTCCGGCGCCCACATCATGCTCCCCGGAAAAGTCTGCCCCAACGGAATCGGTCTGCTGCAAACCTCTTCGGATGGTCGTGTCATCTTTGTGCTGCCCTGGCAGGGCTCGACCCTTGCCGGAACCACGGACACCGCCTGTGCTGTCGAGAAGGAACCTGTTGCGCAAGAGGAGGACATTGCCTTCATCCTCTCTGAGGTCAACAAGATGATCACTCCCGAATCTGCTCTGTCCCGCTCTGATGTCACGGCTGCCTGGTCTGGTAAGTAACATGCTCAACGCCGCCTCATTAGAACCAAACAGCTAACGAAAATGAACAGGAATCCGCCCCCTGGTCAAGGACCCCAAGGCCAAGAACACCGAATCCCTCGTCCGCTCCCACCTCGTCACCGTCTCCGACTCCGGCCTTCTCACCTGCGCCGGCGGCAAGTGGACCACCTACCGCCAGATGGCCGAGGACGCCGTCGACGAAGCCATCAAGACCTTCGATCTCAAGCCCAAGGCCGTCACCCTCCCCGACATCTCCGGCGCTGGTCTCCCCGGCCTCACCACCACCGGCAAGTGCATCACCACCAACGTGCCCCTCATCGGCGCCCACGGCTTCTCCACCCAGCTCCCCGGCCACTTGATTTCCCGCTTCTCCCTGGACCCCGACGTTGCCCACCACCTGGCCACCAACTACGGCGACCGCGCCTGGTCCGTCGCCGCCGTCTCCACCACCCGCATCCTCCCCGAGTTCCCCTTCGTCGAGGGCGAGATCCGCCACGGCGTCCGCGCCGAGCAGGCCCAGACCGCCACCGACCTCATCTCCCGCCGCACCCGCCTCGCCTTCCTCGACGCCGAGTCTGCCCTCCGCGCCCTGCCCCGCGTCATTGACGTCATGGCCGAGGAGCTCTCTTGGTCCGAGGCCCGCAAGTCCCAGGAGTGGACCGACACCGTCCGCTTCTTGCAGTCCATGGGTCTGGCGCAGGAGAAGCTCGGCGTCACTCGCGCCGAGGTCCTGAGCAGCAGCGGCGGCAGTGCCAAGGCCATTGTCGCCCCCAAGCCTCAGGCCGCTGCCTCGTCCGCCGGCGGCATCAAGGTCGGCCTGGGCGAGATCCAGGCCGGCGGTGCGTTGGCGAGAAACGCTGCGTCTCAGGCATAAGATGTTTAAGAGAGTGAGCGTGTGTTTTAAATGACGAGTGAGCATTCCAGCCCTATAATCAGGCCGGAATCTATGTGTTTCCATTGGTTTTTCTTTTTGGATCGAGGATACCTAGATAGACGGGTATGGCGTCTGGGGAGGGGTCATTTTTGAGAGCACGTGTACGATTTTCCCATCTGTTGTTACATTCTCTTTTGTGTATGCATGAGCATGGCGAGCACTAGAAAGCCTTCCTCGATACGAGAGATAGACTTGCGTGCGTGAATCATCATAGATGGCTTTGACCATCCAATACCAAGACATGACTAGACTATAATATGCCAGCTGCTTCGACGTTGACCATGGTGACCTTGCCAATCAGGTTCTAAAAACCACACAACTTATCTCCCAACATCCGCACCTTTCATCCCGACTTGCCACTCTCGGTAGCTTCAACCCAGTTGTCTCTCTTGGCCAACCACGGCCAACGTCATCTGGTTCAGACCATCCTCTCCAGATGGCTTGTTTTCCACATCTTGAGAATTTTGGATTGCGGACGTGCAAATGACAAACCCGTTGTTTTGATTTACTAAGACTCGTTGGTACCTCAGATGAGGTTTGCCCGCAACTTCCCGCGAGAGCTAACCCTTCATCTCTTGCGTTTACGACACAACGTCTCTGCGGTGTGATATGCAACCAGGCTCAAATGCCCAAGGCTGTTCTTCCAGCAGTCACGGGAACTTTCTGTGTCTTTATATCTCACAATTCGCGGGGCGAAAGCATAGTGACGCACGCCCAGAAAACTGACAACACAGCCTTGCGACACTGTGGCAGTAAAACTGCTAGTGGTCTCGTACCTGAAAGGCGACGTTCTCATGACCCAGTCGAACGCCCAAAGGAACCTGCTCCACTTATGAAGAACTGTCAACACGCGCGCGATGGCCGACAGACCCGGATTGTTTAGGCTCAGCCGTGTGTGTATGGCCTCCAGCCTGGCTATGAGGGGCGCAAGTGCCGTTGTGGGAAGCACGCCTCACGTGCATCATTGCACCCAAACACAGGATCAGCCACGTCTACTGTAGAATCGCGCCAACAAGGTTGCCATTCGCCATAACCAAGCAGTTGAATCATCTGGACGGACGTGATGCACTCGCGAGGGCATGTTGCGTGCTAATACCGTACTCACACAATTCGACATCCTGATGAGTCGACGCTTTTCTCTACAGCGATCTAGACCATTGTCTGCCTTCCATCATTACATACGTCTATAAATACGCGCCTTTCTATGCTGTTGAATTGCGGTCTCTCCAGGTTCAGCCATCCTCCTTGTCAGGAAGAACACGCCACTGGTCAGCAACCTTCAGCCCGAACCCTTCGCCTATATCACATCCTCCGCGTCCCCATTTCAACTCAAAAGTCTTTCTTCCCGCGGCAACAAGAACCTCAAACGCCTCCGCGAAGCCCTCCGAGTTGTAGTAATACGGCTCGCCCTCGCCACCACGCTGGCTCTTCTGCCATGAGTTGCGATTGTGATCGCTCTCTCGGTACTTGTAATTCGTCATGTCAAGCGCGGCCTTGACCACGGAGCGGAATCGGTCTGTCGCATCAGGCTCCTCCGTCTTTGAGGCAGCAATATCCCTCCCGGCAGCCTTCATTTGCTCTTCAGCTTTTTGTTTATCCTCGACTTTCTTCCTCTCCTCCTCCTCTTCTTTTTTCTTCTCCTCGGCTTTCTTCTGCTCTTCGGCCTTCTTCGCCTCTTCCTTCCCGATGTCCTCTGGAGATGGCGGGTTGGGATCCCTCCACTTCGGCTCGATGCCAGGGACACGGTATAACACAGCCAGATCCTCCAGATGGGTAGAGACGTCGTTGATGATGCCTACTTTGCGATGCTTCATCGTCCATCCGTCCATTATCAGCCGCGCATTCATGTCGCAATCGGTAGCATAGTATGGAATCAATGAGTCCCAGCCCCCGATCGCATCCATCGCGTCGCGGTTCACCAGCGTCAAGTGGTCGTACTGATACCACCGGAACGCCCATTTCTCCTTCCTCTCCAGGGTGGTATTCAAATCGCGCAGGCAATTCTCGTATATCGTCCGATACCCAGGCTGTCCCACCGCCGCAGGCTTCATTATCTCCTCCCGCTCATCCTCGCTGTAGAACTCCCACTCGCGATCGCCGGGCCGATGAACGTTGTCCGCGCCATCTTCCAAAGAGAAGACAACAACATCTTGGTGGCTGTAAAAGTAATAAGGCCAGTTCTTCGCGTGCGCCGTGTGCAAGAACATGTTCTGCATCTGCGAGAAGGAGAGAAGCGCCGGTGCTTGGATCACGTTGACGCCGAGTCGGGAGAGGGTCGTGTGATTGAGATAGAATGGGTTCTGCAGCGACAACTTGCCCTGGCTGTTGGCGACCTGCACGCCCGTGTTCTCGAGGACGTGGATGGACTCGGGAGGCCAGCCCGCTGTGACGTAGCTCACGACGCATTGTAGGAGGATCGGCCACTGACGGGTGAAGCCGATGAACAGCGGAGGCATCGTAAGGCCATATTCAGCATGGAGGTTCTTGCGCGGGATGTTATGGGAAGGGATCGCGGGCGGCTTCGAGGCCGTGTTGGCAAGGAGAGGGAAGGGGTCGATGGCGGGCGGTGGTGTCCATGTCGGCGCAGGCTTGTATATGGGCGTCCCTTTTAGTTTGCTGCTCTTGTGTCTCGTGAAGACGGAGTCGAAGTCGACGATGCTTGAGTGGAAGCGGACGAGGACGGCGATGAAGGCGATGGCAGCGACGACAGGGATGAAACTTCGTAGGCGGGAGCTGAGTACGACCATGATGGATGGCCGTGTCGTGTCGGAGCTCTTGGCTCTCAGCGCATAGGTAGGCAATCAACGCAGCGGGGGGCGTCGAGCTCGATGAAGCCCGGCGGAGGGGGGAGACATCGCGGTGGGAGGGAAGGCGAGAGATAGTGCCATTTTTGTTTGGGACGTGTCGTAAATGTGCCGTGCCGCAGGAGTGCGACAAGGTGTCGTATGCTCTTTGCCTCCTAATCTGGGATCGTCTCGTTCTCCGACGTAAGTCGCGGGTGGTTATCATGCAGCTTCCTTGTACGCGGCTTTGGGCCCGCCAGAGGAGAGCAGAACGCTGTGAATTATGAGGCCAGGCTGAGGCAGCTGTCCGGGAAGCTTGTACCAAAGCGGCTTAGCGCAGTCAAACGGGCCGCTTGGATTTGGGCCAATGAGAAGGACCAATCTCTTCACGATCGGGTTCTGGCAGGAATGAGTGGAGAAGAGCGCCCAGCAAGGCGTGCAGGGATCTTTTGGGGGGCCCACGCAAGCTGCATTTCGCAAGGTGAACGTCATAATCACAGCTGACCAGAGTGACGTTCCATGGAGATCGGCTTGGCTTTGAACCGCATCCAATGGTTATCGTGACACTTGTAACTTTGAAGCTAGTCGTGAGTTCAGTGGATGTCGAGGAGTGTTTCCTGGTTCAAAAACCACATGTGGGTATTCAGGAGCCCTCATCCATTCACACATTAGGTACCTAAGGTATCGTTGGCCAAAAGAACATGATGTGTTGGGTCAAGGACGCCCTGTTGCAGTTGCGACCAGCTTAGGACAATAGAGTTCCGACGACAAGCTAAACGCACCGGATACGAGGCCTGAGGCTCTTCAAACTTGTTTCCGTCGAAGAGACTGAAGCCTGAATCCTCTGAAACGGCCACTTATGTAGCCCCCCCCCCCGAGAATGAACAGATTGCGTGAATACTTATTTAAAGACAAATCATGGCGCGGATGGAGATACCCCAGAACAGCCCTCAATGAACTACCATCAAGTAACAACAAGTATTGTTCGTCTTTATTGTTGTCTGCCGTACTCGACAAGTCTTTATATCGGAAGACCAGAAAGTCATTGCCTTCCCTGAGAAGCAAGTTGATGCCCAAGAGCAAGCATCATTCCTTGACGGCCGGGCCCCAAGTCCATATCAGCAATGGTTTGCCGTTGACGATGATTCCATCATCTACGCCTATTACTCCTGCCTTTTGTAAAAGACACCAATCCCCGTTGAATGCCTCAACTTGCATCACTAGTCACTCGAACAGTCCAATATTCTTCATGGTTTCCTCCAGCCTTGCGGGAGCGATCTCTCGGAACGCAGTCCTCGGAATGATGAATCTATTTGCAAAACCTCAAGTCGACGCTTAAAGGGGTCGTAAACATGAGCAGTGTGGGTGAGTGCGTCCCGTGTGCGAGAAGGCCGGTAAACACCTCATTCTAGCCCATTTGATTCTGCGTCCCAATATGCTTTCATGAGCTCTTCGTTGTCATTGTATTTTTAACGTTCCCTGAAAAGCTCGGTAGACGCCTTCGGTGTTTCGTGTCGCTTAGGCTGGTAAGATTTTACCATGCTGATGTGATGTATCATGTAAATGAAGCCTGTATTGAATGTTGTCCAAGTATAGAAACAAAGTCTCAACCAAACGAGTGTTTCCCAAATCATGCCCTTGAATGCGCTGCGTATACTATTTATGCCATTCCTATTTGGCAGCCCTCACTACTTGTTATGTATCATGCTCTGCCACGTGTAATCACAACATGTCTAGCAAGTGATCTGGACAGAGGCGTGAAGAATAGAGTGGCAGGCAAGATCGCCGTCGGGAATCTTGTAAGACTTGCCGCGGCAGTTGGAACCAGTCCAGGTCTTGATTGTGCAGCCGCTATGTGTGAGTGTGTTGTTAGCCAAACAATTCCCACTATAGAGAGCGTCGAGCGAGCAGATAGCCTTACCGCTTGTCCTGAACCCTGATGGAGCGGGCATTCTTGACGGGGTTGCAGCGCTTGGCACCGGATCCCGTGATCTCAAAGACTCGGGGGCCGCTTTTGCAAAGATTGTCGCTGTAGGTGGTAACCTTGGCGTGGTCCTGGCGGGCTTCGAGCTCGACAGGGTTGGCGACAGCCAGGGCTGCGAAGATGGTGAAGATGGTGGTGGCCTTGGAGAACTGCATTTTGACGGTGATGTTTGGTTGGCTGAGGAGAAGGTAGAAGAAAAGTGAGCTTAGAATGGGAGCCTGAGACTGAGGACTCTTGAGAATGGCGAAGCTGAGGTTGTTGATGCTGATGATCATGAGGGACAAAAGTTGCCCTTGAACAGACGAACGTCCACGTACTTATACATTTTGAATACCAAACGAACTAATACGAACGCGATGCCTAGATTCCACTCGTGAGATATCGAGGGCTGAGTCTTGCATGTCAGGACGAAGAACCGTAACGTCCTCGCTCCTAGGCAGTCGTCGGAAACCACGATGGCTCTTGGCATATCCCTGTGAGTTGGACATGACTCTCGGGCGCAGTTATTGCACAGGAAGGATCACGACAGCTGATGATCGTCGTTTGTCTTGATGTGTTCTAAATTCAAGTACGCCTAGCGTCATGACCATTCAGAGTTGAGGTGCTGCCCAATAATCGTCGTCGCTAACAAGACATCGCTGGAGGTGGAAGTCACAATACGCTCAACTCTAGGGGTCATTGGTGCAAATCAATTGGCTTTAGTTGTCGAGGGACGGATTGCTTAGCCCCCAAGTGGCAGCTTTAGGTGACAATCGCTGGACTTACATGGCACTAAGGTCGAGACTCCCATCTTGACGGGTGAATCACCTCCAGGTGCCCCCATGCCTGCAGAACCGAGATCCTTTCGTGGACAACGACTGTTAGATTTGAGGAGTACCCCTCTTCGGCACCCTCTTAAGCCTATCCAGCCCGATTTAGAGGGGCGGCGTCGCGGAATAACGCGTCCGCCGGGCTGCGGTTTTTCCTGCTGAAGTACTACTCCTAAGGACTGCACATTCAAACGCGTTACAGTCTCATAACAATAACAACAACAACAACAACAACAACACCATAACAGTACACATATAATATAATATATATGAACTATGCGCGCAAAAGATAAATGCTTCTGGATGCCTATTTTTTAGCTATAAAGTCAGCTTGCGCGTGCAGTGCATGCATATTATAGTTATATGCTAGTGTTATTATTGTGTTGTCGCGGACCTGGGTAGAAAAAAAGGAGGCCTTAACATGCGCTATTGCGAGGGAGTACTTTAGCAGTAAAAGTCACGTGTGCTGCACTTAGGCGGGCTAGGGCGCCTACCTGAATAGTCGACGGCTTCTCCCTTGCATTGCGCCGGCTACCACTGGGGGGTGGCGCGGTGGCTGCGGCTGTGGCTTCCTTGTCGACTCGGGTGCCTGGTTTTGGTAGCAATTAGATCGGCATGATGCACTTCACTTCATGCTAGGCAGAGCACTATCCAATGGAGTGAACCGTCTTGCAGCTTTACTTAAAACAAAGTTTGGCTGTAGGGCTGGCCAGAACATCCTGGGTGTTGAGTGAGATGGATGAGGATGCCTATTCTCAGCAACCTCCGCGGAAGCGATAGATGGAAGTTTTCAAATTCATCACCCTGACTTCTTAGAATTCCTAGACGATCCATCTCCGTTCTGGATAGAAGTACACATATATGTTCTCCCGAGATACTCATCCACTAGGTTACTACTGAAAGCTGAGCCAGTCCCGTGAGTAAGCGCGGAGCAGGTCCGACCGGGGGAAATTCGGAATTAAGCCCGCGCTTATGCCATTGTCGGGCCCGTGCATTCTTACCCCGCCAAACGAAACGAGCAAACCGCCGGCTCACCCCGCTGCAGAGAGACCGAAAATCGGGTTCGGGCCAGACGGGGAATGGGACCAACGCACCGTCAAGCAATCAGCGTCGTGCAATTCTTGGGATCTCGCCTGGTCTAATCGAGAGGAGGGTTGTGTCGAACGCCGTGCAGCTCCGATTTCCCTCATCGCGGTTTGGTCTTGGTTTCCTCGAGGGTTTTCTTTTTTCTTCTCCATGAACTCCTTCGTTCTCCCTCTCTTCCGGTCTCGCATCCCCAGCAGCGCCGTCAATAGAAGAGGATTTCAGACTTCCGCCATGAGTCTCAGCAGCAAGATCAAGCCCGCGGCCCGGGTCGCCGGGCAACGACAGGATGTCTGGTATGTTTGAGTCCCGAATGAGATGCAGCTATGGTTGTGCTCAATGGAGTGAATGCTATGAACCATGGCTGACTGTGACAAAGGTCCATCATCAACGAGGCCGCCGCCGCTTCCCCCAAGCAGCCCATCGTCAACCTGGGCCAGGGTTTCTTCGGTTACAACCCGCCCGACTTCGTTCTCAATGCCGCCAAGCAGGCCCTGGACCGTGTCGAGTGCAACCAGTACAGCCCTACCAAGGGTCGCCCGCGTTTGAAGAAGGCCATCGCCGACGCCTACTCCCCATTCTGGGGCCGCAAGCTTGATCCCGAGACTGAGGTCACCATCACCACGGGCGCTAACGAGGGTGAGAGGCGAGGGCCTTTTCGATGAGACAGTAACGTCGACACCGATGTACTGACGGTGTGACTGTGACAGGCATGCTGAGCGCGTTCATGGCCTTCCTTGAGCCCGGCGATGAGGTCATTCTCTTTGAGCCCTTCTTCGACCAGTATGTCGAGGCTCTCAAAGTCTGATGAGTGTGGGTTGCAAGTGCTGACCTTGTGTAAAGGTATATCAGCAACATCGAGATGCCCGGCGGCAAGATAAGATACGTCCCCCTTCATCCGCCAAAGGACGGCGGTGAGAAGACTTCATCCGCTGCCAACTGGACCATCGACTTTGACGAGCTTGAGCGCACCATTACTCCCAAGACGAAGATGATAGTTCTCAACACCCCCCGTCGGTCCCCCCCCCCTCCCGGTACCTCCTCTAACCCTAAACTTTACTGACATCCAATAGACAACCCCGTCGGCAAAGTCTTCTCCAAGGAGGAGCTCCAAAAGATCGGTGACCTCTGCGTCAAGCACGAGATCATCATCCTCTCCGACGAGGTCTACGACCGCCTCTTCTACGTCCCCTTCACCAGGATCGCGACCCTCTCCCCCGAAATCGAGCGTTTAACCATCACCGTCGGTTCCGCCGGCAAGAACTTCTACGCCACGGGCTGGCGCGTCGGCTGGCTCATGGGCCCCGCCGAGCTGATCCAATACGTGTCCGCCGCGCACACCCGCATCTGCTACTCTTCCGTCTCACCTCTTCAAGAGGCCTGCGCCGTCGGTACGTCAACCCCGTTTCCCCCTCCCTCCCCGGGTACATTCAAGCCAAGCTGAACATGTCGCAAGGTTTCGAGCAAGCCGAGAAAGAGGGCTTCTGGGACGAGACGATCAAGGACATGAAGGGCAAGATGGACCGCTTCAACGAGGTCTGGAAGGAGCTCGGCATGCCCTACTCCGAGCCCGAGGGCGGCTACTTCGTGCTGGTCAACATGGCCAAGGTCAAGCTGCCCGAGGACTACCCCTTCCCGGCCCACGTCGCGAGCCGCCCCCGCGACTTCAAGCTGGCGTGGTTCCTCATCCAAGAGGTCGGCGTCGCCGCGATCCCGCCCACCGAGTTCTACACCGACCCCAACGCGCACATTGCCGCGGATTACATCCGCTTTGCCGTGTGCAAGCCCGACGACGTGCTCGAGACTGCCAAGGAGAGGTTGCGTGGACTAAAGAAGTACATCCAGGAATAGACCTAAGACGCGCCACACACATCACATATATGTGTAGAAGGAGGAGTTGGGCGAGCACCATGTATCATGTCATCTGCGAAATGTTTCTTGGTTCAAAAGAGAGTGAATAGATAAAACTGAATCTTGTTTATGCATTCTGCGCCCGTGCTTTCAACACTCTTCCTGAGAGCCTAGAATATGTATCGTTACATGGTCAACTTGAGACCATCGGCATGACGAAGCTGGTGGAATGTTCTGGCTTGTCCTACCGGAATCTGGGCAGCATCGTGCTGCCAGAGGTAGGGGCACAAGCGTCGCCGACACCGCCGAGCGCTCCGCCCTCCTGGCACACGTTGGTAGGGCCGCAATACGTGACGAAGAGAAGGCCGGAGTCGCCGGCTGGAACGCCGGGCGGGACGCACCAGAAGACGGAGTGGTTCGCGTGCGCGTTGTCCGTCGGCTGCTTGCCCGCCGCGAGAGCGGCTTCGACCGCGTTGCGGTTGCTTGAATCTGATCTAGAGCGTCAATCAAGGGACCTTTTAAAAGTAGCAGGGATAAAACAGACTGACCGGTTTTGATGAGACGGGCGCCGCAGTAGGTCTCGCTTGGGGTGCAGACTACCGCAGATGCAACGCCGGAGAGGGCGGCGAAGGCGGCCAACATGCCGGTAGTCCAAGCCATCTTCGAATGATTTCTTGAAGATTCGATTTTCATTTCGGATGAATGTCTTGAGAAATATGTGAGGAAGAAGCTGTCGAAGGGCGACGAGGGCGAAGCCAGGGAGCGAGGGTCTCCCCTTTTATCCCCCTTGGAGAGCAAGGGCGTTCGTGGTCAAGGTCGAGGAGAACCCGAAGCAATGTAGCTCAAAATGCTTGCTTCAATGGGGAAAAGATGAATTTCGTCGCTTGATTCGGACCGGTTTTCGTGCCGGCTTCTTCATTCAGTGCAGTAGTGGCGGGCATTTTCGTCGTGATCCGGTCCGTGGCCGATTTTAGGCATTGACGGATCGATTCCGGTTGGCTAGCAAAAACAAAATGCTACTACCTGAAGGTCTGATCTTGGCAATGATTCCCATCAGAAGGCGGTTCGCATTTTCATCACGCTGCTTCGCGATCCTCTCGCGAGGGCACTGAGGCGAGCGTCATAAGAGAAGGCAAGACAAGTCTACCCGTCAATTTAACCGAGCATCTGGTGTGGCAGGAGGTGTGACGCCTCTCAGAGCTAACTCGACGGTGTTTCCGCCATTTGCTGAACCAGACTTCGGGCAGAACTGGTAGAAAATCAGACTGACGTGAGACGCATTCGTCACGACGCGATTGAAGGGCGGCACAGGGAGAGAGAGAGAGAGAGAGAGAGAGAGAAAGAGAGATTGGCGAAACCATGGCTGCTGAGGAAAGTCGACGCGTTGACAATCAAGTTGAGAGTTCTATCGCGTGTCGCAGCTGATGCGACGCTCACAAGACACCAATAGCAACATCACGATGGGAAAGTTGTAGCATGTGTTCAAGTGTTGGTGCGATTTCAACCTGATGCGCACCTACGGCCCGGGTTTACCAAACTACCCTCTATGTTCCGAAAGCCAATTCCAAGAGCTGTGCCATGACTAAGATTCAAGTCTTTTCCAGTCCCCAGAACCCAGATCATTCCCAAACGCCATCAAGCCAGACGTGATCCATACCCTGTCAATGCCAAATTGAATATCATAGGGAAAATCCATGAGCTTCGTGAAGAAAGACCGAAGGAGATCGAGAAGACACATCGATTAGGCCTCAGCCTTGTCCTCTCCATTCTCCATAGCCACATCCTCCTTGGCATCCTCCTTACCATCCTCCTTGGCATCGTCCTTGACCTCGAATTTGGCATCGTCCTTGACCTCGAATTTGGCCTCGTCAGCGGGAGCTTTCTTGTCAAGCCCATCATTGGAGGCCTCGGCGGCATCAGAATCCTCGGCGGGAGCAGCCTCCTCCTCCTCCTTCTTGGCCTTGGCGGGAGTGCGCTTCTTGGCGGGGGTAGCACGCTTCTTCTTAGCAGGAGTCTCGGGGGCGGCAGACTCCTCACCATCGGCCTCGCCCTCGGTGGCAGCCGCGGCGGCAGCGGGGGCCTTCTTCTTGGCGGGAGTGCGCTTCTTCTTGACGGGGGTCTCGACGACCAGCTTCTCCTCGGTCTCGGCTTTGAGCTCATCGTCCTCGTCCTCGGCGGGAGGAGCCGCGACCTTCTTCTTGGCGGGGGTGGCACGCTTGCGCTTGGCGGGAGTGACGGGGTTGCCGTCCTCGTCGGTGGGGGCAGGCATGTCGGCGAAGAGCTTCTTCTTTATGATGCCCCAGGCATTCGATGCAGAGCGATGGTTGCCCATGCCGCAGGCCGCGGCGAGCTTGGGATAGTCGATCTGGTTTTGCGATGTGATTAGAATGCGCTCTGACCAAAAAAAAAAAAAATTTGACAAAAACTGAAGAGAGACAAAGTGATTCCATGATTGCTTACCTCGGGAGGAGTCTTCATGCAGTTCCATGCATGTTTGAGGATCTCCAGCTCACGATCGGTGAGAGGCTTGGGGTCGTTGCTGTCGGATCCGGACATCTTGATGGATTGATGTGATTGACGTGAGAATAGATGAGAAGTTGCGATAGTGAAAGTGGATGGGGTGCAAATGTTGGTAGTTGGGATGATGAGGAAGAAAGGTGGTGATGGGAGGTGTGAGAGCGAAGGCTTTTGTGTATCTTGAGGAGGAGAAGTGGGAAGGAGGAAAGGAGATGATGGAATTTTCTCATAGAAAATAGATATTAATGGAAAACATTCGAGAAATATGGCAAGAGCGGAGACTAGGGCTAGAAGATGCTAACAGATTGGAAGACTTTGAAACCGATTCGTGATGTTGCTTAGTCGGCAATGTGAGTTGGAGAATGAGATTGTGTTGGGTCTGTCACTGGGCGCAAGGTCTTTCTTGCCTGGATTGTTTACTATAGTGAAGATTAGTACCAGTGCTGATGCCTAGGTTTGAGATTCTCCAGATTCTGGGACATGTTTAGAAACAAGAGCCTGGAGTCTTTTTGGTTAATGATGTTTCTGGCTTTTTCCATGAGCGTTCTTGTCAAGCAACGTTTTTGAGTATGATTCTCTTTGACCTCGATGGCACAAGGCAACTGCCCAGACAACTACGAGGTTTAAATCTCGAAGATGAGATGGAATCAATTAGACAGCAAAAACCTTCCTTCATGACCTGTTAAACAGATCTAGCCTTGTTCAGCTTTGACACTATCCACGTACGACACGAGAGGAATGCTTCTATCATAGCAGGAGTCTAAAAGAACCATGCAATGAGACTAGGTATTGTTGTTACATGTACTCTGCCATGGAAGGAGCTGCCTAAGGTGAAGAGCCACTTCCCTCCTTCCTGTTCTTTAGGAACTCCTCGTTGTATGCCTTCTCTTCGAAAAGACAACCTGGTATATCAACAGTTCCACGATTAGGGAGAAGATGGACTACCGGGTAAAACATCGACAGCTCAACTCCTCTTGATCGGGAACAATGTGACCCGCCCGTAGGCGCTTTGTTTGACTCCCGCGAGGGCCGGATAAAGGTTTGTTTTTCGCACTTACAATTTATTTGGTTTTTTCTTTTTCTTTTTCTTTCTGGCCACGTTGCGTAGGCATGTCCGAGAGACAAAACCCAATGAAACACTTGCTGAAAAGCGAATTTACGTCCGGCTAATAATTTGATCGCGAGCGGGTTGTCTCACGTGTATATAGAACATAGCTTTCGAACCTATTGAACCAGATGACATCTTGTTTGTTCATTTCCAAGTCTGGACGCGATCTCCTAACTGACTGAAAAAGACTGCTTCAGGCCCTGCTTCACCCCGAAATAGTACGCTGCGACGCCAACTACACTCGGCACAGCAACCCACATCATGTTGTACGCGAAAGCGCGAGCGCCTCTCTTGATGATGATTTGAAGCTTCTCATGGTACGCCTCATGGTCATTGACGTGCGGGAAAGGCTCATCAGGAATCGGCTTGCCCAAGAACTCGCACAATGGGCCCCATCCGTCCTTCAAACTAAAGTTCAGCAACCGGTCGGGAGGCGTCTCCCTCCGGATGGTGTCGTAGTGGTTCCGGTACCCCTCACGAGCGTTCTTCAGGACGCCCTCCCTCGTGTCCGACTTGAACTGGTATCGCAACCAAGCAAAAGTGACGTCGTCAATCTCGGCGACGTATTTGGCGCGGAGCCAGGAGAGCAGTCTCCACACAGGATTGAAGGCTACCCGGACAATGCTCTCGTCGAAGCTCTTGTACCAGGCGTCGAAGTCGCGCTCGACGAGGACGACCTTGGAGTCGGGATAGGCTCTCACGAGCTCGGGGCCGAAGAAGTTGGGGGGCAAGTCGCAGACGGCACCGCAATGGCCGAGGAGCTGGTCGAATTCTTCCCGACCGAACGGTTTTTGGCCGGGCTTGGGGTTGACTTTGATGTGCATGCCCTCTATCCAAAGAGGGACCTCGCAGATGTTGGCCATCATGGACATACCGTGGTAGACCTCATTGTAACCGAGTATCATAAGAGCCCTCTGTATAGCTTCGCCCGAATGACAATGATCAGCTTTAACACCGCAATGGCGCTCGAATCACTCACAGGATGTGCCTGTCTTGGACATTCCCAGGGCGAGCACCTCCAAGGGAACGGTTCGTTTGCATGTTCGCCTGTCGATGTTGGGGTCTGGCAGAAACAGCTCGGGGTGTTTCTCTTCGTCGGTTTGCATTCGAGACATTTTGGACATGAGGGGATGGAAGATTTGAATTCGAAGGTTTTCATCAAGAGAGTGTGAGAACCCTCCAAGTGGAGAGGGAAAAGTAGTTATAGACCGTCTTTCGGGCGATCATACACCGCAACCAAATTCTTGATGTTTGCTAGAACCCACTCCACCATGCATAGTCTTTATCCAACTCGTCTTGCTGTTCGAGAATGACCCCGGCCCCAACAGATTTCCCAACACTCCCGCGTCACACACCCCTGGATGTTTGCTCAGGATTCCCTGACGTCTTTCTATACAGGCCCGTCCAACAGCGAATCCTGTTGACCTGGAGAAGCGATTGACATGTTATCCACTGGAGCAAACATTCGGTGACCTCTACCTTACGAATATCGCATGTGGGCCGGGAAACGCAGGTCTCGGCGCCGGGGACAGTATCCCATCCCCGCGGCTAACGAATCCCGGATATCTTCGTCTCTTGGCTGCATTTCGTGGACCAAACGGCTCCAACCCCCGACCACCGCTGTGCGTGGTTTGCACCCAGTCGCAGCTTTGAGTTGAACCAATGAATTCGCGCGGTTGGTATGTGCCGTCCCCTGCCAATCCTGGATTCTGTTTGCCACACCAAGACTTGACAGCCTGTGTAGCACTAGACAGAGGCGAGATGATAGGTGCAGACTTACCACCTCGGCCAATGCGTTTACTGGATTCGGTTTCGTCCTCAAAACACCCGATCAAAAGGCTTCAGAGAAACATCCACCCCATCTTCAGGCCATCTCA
Source organism: Colletotrichum neosansevieriae (assembly GCA_036785495.1). Lineage (NCBI taxonomy): Eukaryota > Fungi > Ascomycota > Sordariomycetes > Glomerellales > Glomerellaceae > Colletotrichum > Colletotrichum neosansevieriae. The sequence continues at coordinate 54,530 of JAVHLV010000063.1, read as the reverse complement.
TGCTCACGGACCGTAGTGGACGCACTTTTTCTATGAAACCTTTTCCGGGGCATGCTTTTATTCAGGCCAGTCAATTACAAGACAGCTGAGATCGAAAATAGTGGAACTTCAACCATGTTATACGTAGAATTGAAGTCAGGGTGCTTTTTCGTTTCTTTTATGGTTGGAACTTGGCAGCGGCGGCAGCGGCGGCAGCGGCGGCAGCGGCGGGGGGGTTCTTTTTTTCCTTTTTTTTTTTGAAGTAACTGATGTTATACCCGAGCGAATCATGGATATCTGAAGCTTCGTTTTTCTCTGATTTGCGCACCAGCACGGGAACTTTGACGTTATTGCAGTGTTCATGAGCCAGCCCTAGCATGGGAATATCGCTTCTAGAATCAAAGCAGGGCAATCGAGTCCATGGCTGAAATGGGTTGTCAGGTTTGACCGCTAAAAACAAGGGGGATGGCTCATAATTTCTATAAGTGCTTTTGCAGCCTTGTACTAAATGATGGATGTTACTACGTCGGAAAATAACCTTTAATGGCATGAGATAGATAGATTTTAAACAAGGCAGAAGAGCAAAACTGACTACAATGCCTTGAAAACTTGTGGTTTGAGCAAAAGAAAGAATATGAAAACACTAATATCAACCCTTCCCAGAACCTGCTTGATGCAGAAATAGTCAGCCCCCCAAAATTCACCCACAGATTCAACACAGTAACAACCCTCTAAGTCAAGCGCATAAACATAACAACAATAGGATACAGATTATAAAGAAGAAGCAACAAAAAGACTGCTGCAGAAATTGCAAAAGCAAAAAGCAGTTTGAAAAAAAGAAACAGTATTAAAAACAAGGACATATGCTGTAAGCAGACCCAGAGATCACCCGACCTCCAATCAGCTTATTCACTGTCCAAAAGTAGGACACCACTCATCATCTCAAGGCGACACGCCCGCAAGAGGTTTTGGAATACAAACAGTATTCCCCTTCTGAAGTCTCATTCTTTGAATGACTGAAGATGACTTCATTGGTCTTTTGAAGGTTTGTAGGTGGTTCGTCGTTGTTGTCATCTGCGACATCAACAGCCAAGAACGAGCCCCTTCTCTTGCGTTTTTTCATCACTCCTGGGTCAGGCAGTGGATGCAACAAGATTGCTCCCCGTCGTCCTGAGATCATCTCCATCTTCACTGGGTGGGTTGCTGTGGCTGATAATTCCTTGGTAATGCGAACAATAGTCTTACCCGTGAAAATATCAACGCTCTTAGAAGTCTTTTTATGCCAGACTTCTTCATAATAATGCTTCATGAAGTAAGTCATCTGCCGCTCTAGAGAGGAAGTATCCAGGCCTCCAGCCTCTTTGTGGCGACTCAGAATGCGGATCAATGCGGAGGCGAGTGAGTCCTCAGTTCCACACAAGGCGAAGCTATTGAAACCAGAGGCACAGAAGACTTCTTTGGTGAAAGTCTTGTTGTCGAGTCTGTACTTGTTTAATCTTTTTTCATTGAGCACCCATGCTCCTGCATAGCAACAGTCAAGAAAAAGCAAGACGTCGCTGCTCACCTCAAGGAAGCCTTCGTAGATATCCTTCCAGGCAACCTTGCTGCCAGCAGAGCTGTGGCTGTGATCATGGGTCAGGTAGATGAAACAATAAAGTGCAATATCGAGACTGGGAATTACCTGCACAAAACCAAACTGTGGTCACCATGTTGCTGAATATCCCCATGTCCTCCATACCAAACAATGATGAGTGTCTCATCATCCCAATTGTTCCACGTGCATATCTGCATTACGGATTTTAGGAAGTATTTGATACTTTCTGTTGGCATCGACATTGGGATCAGGAACTGGTCAACGTCGTAGCCGTAGTTCCTGAATGCTGTAGAGACATCGTCTATCTCTGTGTCAAGTTCTGGCTGCAAGTCATGAGACTCCCAACTGATCATGAAGACTTGTACCTTCCGATAGCGTCTGTATGATTCGGCAGAATCAGAGCCAAAGCCAGACGCAGGGTCGTCATGGAATGGATCCATTTCGGTATCGGATGATTCCGTACCATCATCATTTAGCGAGCTTTCCACGTCCTCGGAGGAGGTATCACTGGAATCTTCGGGAGAACATTCTGAAGATTCGACCACAGAATCCGCATCATCTTCCTCTGTCTCTGGCAGGCCATCAATTGGAGTGTCCGTGATGTTGGATGCCTGATCGATTTGTTTTGCTGCCTCTGCGTTGTCAGCCTCTATATTCGGTGGCCCAGTCAAAGGGCATGAGTCATCATCGCAATGTTCTCCGGCTGTTGCCCGCCGAGGTCTCTGTTTCGAATCCCAGGGGGTTTTCGATGAATCTAGAATGAGATCTCCAAGCTTTTCGCAAAACTCACGACTCCGCGAAAGGTGAGCGGGACGTTTCTTGGTGTTGACTCGGAAGCTCTTGACAACCCGATCGGCTGGAGGTAATGTCAGCAATACTTTTCTAAAACACGCTAATCAGACCTCACCAGCTCCTTTGATACTTGAATTCGATCCCCAAAACTTTCCCAGGTACGTGAGATGAGAGTTCTCGTCTACCTCGGTGATCTTCACCTTCCACATGGGCCGTTCTCGCTCCCTGCGAGTCGATGGCAGAGACCAAACATAACCAAACTTCTCCTTCCCACGGACGACAAGCAGCGAGTGAGTTCCTCGTCGACTTATCTTAAAGACATGTCGTGGGTGCCTCTCAGAGGGATGGGATGCTTTGTGTCGCGGCATTTGGAGATCCAATTGTTTACCGTTCCCGAGTCTTTAGAACGGTGGAAAGCTATTAGCACAGTGGCACCTTGGATTTGATGACGACTTCACGATCCTCGAATAAGATGTGCACAAGATATATAGAATTCAACAAACAGCTCTGGTAGGATTCTCTCCTGCTATCATTTTCTGTCGAGGGCCGCCGAAACGCTGGCTTGTTTCCATTTCGAGTGCCATGCACTACGACGGATGACGATCGGATTCTAAAGTTGCAACAGCTTGGAAGGGTCACGATTCCAGGGCTCCTACGAAATAATTCTTTGTTTTGTTCCAAAGGGGAAAACATCATACTGAACAACGATCAAAGCTTTGTAGTCAAAGTTGTACCTTGGGGTTAGAGGGGCCGAAGCTACATCAAAATTAGATGGCAAGACAGAATGATCGAGGTCTAAATAGATACCACTTAATAGAGATGATTCGCGACTGAAAACGTCACTTTCAAGCAAAACATCATATTCCAGAGGGAATTTACTCAGTTTATTGTGTTTGCGGTTCATGAAACACGGTGAGTCAAAACACGTCAAACAAAACGCCCTGGTTTGATATTTACTCAAGCACCACCTCAGAAATTCCAATCATCTCGAAAGACTATCGACGCAGCTTTTAGTCTCAGGAGGTCTCAGAGCCATTTTTGATCTGGAGCTAGCCGCTCTCTAATGTCCGACCATTGCCTGGTGAGCGGGACCATATCTGTTTCCGTGTGGCTTGGCGGCATCAACAATTCTTCTCATTTCCTTTTTCTCGTCCTCCGTCAATTCAATCTCTCGAGAAGCCCAGTTCTCTTCCAGTCTATGAGCCTCGGTAGTTCCCGGAATAGCGATCATATTCTGAGCAGCGACCTGCGCTACTGCCATAAACTCATCTAGGTAACCACGGCACTGCTCCAGAAGCTGCGCCTGCCTGGCCGTGACGCCTAGCAAGTCTTGCTGATCAGACGGCAGGGACGTCATGCCAGCAAAGGACAGGACGAGCTGGTCGGTGAGACCGTTGATGGCGCCCGGATCATTGACGGAGTTCCGGCGATAAGATGCGAGTCGCTGACAACCTGGCAGTTCTGAAGGTCTGCGGCACCACATAGCGTGAATTGGGACCACCTGAGAGAGGAGACGGGGTGGGGGCCATGAATCAGATCGCTGACATGGACTTATGACCCATCCATAGTTTCTCAACTTGATGCTTGGGTCGCTGCTTGCGAGCGAGTCAATCAGGGGCTTCTCAATTCGTGGTTTCCTAGCAATAGAATTGGACTTCGCCGAACGCCCCACGGGCCTAATCATCTTACTGCCGTTCCAGAGCGGGACTTGAATGCCGTGATGCAGTGTACCATGATTATCACTTTATCGGCCCTTGTGTTCTCGGCCTGAAAGACATGATTGACGGTGATCAGTCGATCTATTTTCTCTCGGTAAACCTTTGGAATATTTCAGTCGCCATCGGCTGCGCCGTAGCGCATCATTCTTGAGCGGCGATCCTCTTACTGTCTGCCAAGCACCGCCAGGGATTTCCCAACCTTTTTATTGAGTAAAACTTTTGAAGGACGCAGATGTGTTTATGCATTACATGCCCTCGTAGTCACCGTGTACGGAAACAGCGAATAAACTATCTCTGTTGAGAAGTTTTGGGGACCTGGTGCGGACTTACCGGGCTGATACCGCCGTCATCCACTTCGTGGAATTGTCGACTCAGTCCGTATCCACCGCAGCTTCATGGACGCCCAATTTAACTTAGCGGGTGTTCTGGTGTAAATTGATTTCTGCTGTAGATTTCCTGAGCATATTTTAAATTCCTCCACATTTTCATAGAAGGTTTCTTCCACCCATACAATCGCCGCTACGTCTTACAGAAAGTAATGTTTGTTCACAAACCTATTTATCGGTCCTTTGGGCTGGCGATCTAATCGCTGTTCGCTTCAATTACGTCTCTGCCTTCAAGTCATTGTAACCAGCCGACGGCTGTCAATGTCACCAGTGACCACCCTGCACACCGTTCCTGATACAACGTCGTCCGATAACCTTGCCGTCCGAAGTAATGGCAAGCTCCTCGCTGCATCTGTCAACTCGCCGAACCTGTATCAGTTGTCGCCGACGAATAAACATCCTCCAGCTGCTGTTGCAAAGATAGACGGTGTCTCCGGTCTGCTCGGTATTTCCGAATTAGAACGCGACATTTTCTACGTCGTCGAATCAAACCTCACGGCCACCGAAAACTCAAGCGGAGTGTGGAAAGTCAATCTTCAGAACTTCGCGAATTCCCGAAACGGGACTGTTATCCTGCCAGCCGAGGTCTCATTGGTCCAGAAAATGCCCTCCGCTCTTCAGCTCAACGGCATGACTCGACTTGCTTCTAACGACACTGCGCTCCTTCTCATTTCTGATTCCACCAGAGGCACAGTTCTTCAATTGGACGTCAAGACTGGAGACTTTGAGACGGTTCTCGAGGAGGCTATGATGGCGCCTTTGCCCTCCGGACTTGGCATCGGCGTGAACAGCATCCGGCTTCGCGGAAATAACCTTTTCTCCGTGAGCTTGTATCAGGACTCGTTCTCCAAAATACCCCCATCTCCCTGGCTGATGGGTCGGCGATTGGTCCAGTCGAGACTCTTGCGTCCAACATAACCTTCGGGGATGACTTCGCCCTTTCGAAAGACGGGAAGTGGGCATATGTTGCGACGAATGGACCCCAAGAAGATCTCCGAGTCGAAGCCACCAGAGGCGGGAAACCCGTTTTCGCATCCTCTCCTCTGCTGTCGTTCGCGTCCTCAGTAGCATTTGATGAACACCGACCGGAAGGTATACCGTATTCTTTACGTTACTGGCGGCGTAGTTGTTAGTAACAGGACTGTTGGCCACGTTGCCAATATTACTCTTCAGCGTTCTTTGACGCACTTAGCTCAGTGTATTCTAGAAGAGCAAGTACGGCAAAATTTAGGATGCCCATCGCCTCCAAGTGAAGGTTTTTTCCCCCTTTCTTTTCCACATTAGCATGACATCGCCGAGCTAAATGCAGCTTCATTTTTCTCATTAAACGTGTGGATAGCAGATAAACAGCTGAAAACCGGGGTATAATATTCACGCACCATCGCTACCTAATGGTTTTCTTCCTCTTCTCCCACCAATCATGCAATGGCGGTGCACCTGAGCACAGGATATATATTGGCGTGTCCAACAGAAACTTGTCGATGACCTCCGGTGGCGCGACGTCGAGCTCGTCTAGACGAAACAGTCGTTGGCCGTATTTTTGGAGCATCGAGGAAAAGCCAGGTGCAATTTCTGAGACCTGGAGTAGTCTATAGCCTCTTTCGAGAAGACCTGTGCCCAACATGGTATCCATGATTGCCTTCGCTCGATCTATGAAGAGCAGCGCCAGTCAGCTTCTGGATAACTACTCTCGTGAAGAACACGTGAAGAAACCATTCGGCAGCGCCCGCAGATATATACTCACCCAGTCCGTATCTCGTCATTTCGGCTTCCGTCTCGACGATCAAATATTTCGTAAAGAGAGGATCCGTCGTCTCGAGCTTTCTTGCTTGCACGTGCATGTTGTAGAGGTTGATCTCAAATGGGGAACCTCGCGTTGCCCACACCGTCCAGAAATCCTGGTTATGCGCGTTTTCCACGTACTTAACCAGGTCGTCGACAACGGCTTTCTCAATTATCCACTGGACGCTGTGGATCAGTGAGAGTCAGTCATTTGGTCTAGAATACCCGATGTATCGTCATACCTTTCCAAGTTCCAGAACTTCTGGCCGAAGGACTCAATGTCGCGGTTAAGAATAGCTGCGGAGCTTCCAATGTTGTGTCTCATAGTGTCGGTATTCGTCATTCTCGACCTCCATATTGTCGGTTCTCTGATGTAGCTCTCGAAGGTCTGCTTGATGCTGAACGGTTGAACGACGATCGCTTCAGAATCAAGCCACAGCGCCCAGTCGTACTTGAGCTCCATCGCCGCTGCCATCTTCTTGATTGTTTGGTATTGGTACTTGCCACGCTCTCGTAGTAGAGCTGACGTGTCTCCGCCGGTGATTTGCGCCTGAGTCAGCGAGTGGAAAACGGGCGGCAAAATGTCAAACAAATTCACAATATTAATCTTCGGTTTCGGTTGGTTGATATTTGAAGCTGGGGTCTTGAAAATGCTGAACTTCTCCCCACATGGCTTCAGTCCGTCGAGAGCGTCTTGAAAAGCCTTCACCTCTTCAGAGTCAGACACGATGACGTGAAGGTCAATCTCCTTGTAATCGGTACAAAGGCAGACGAAGGATTGAAGGAAGTTGATCGCGAGTGGCATGTGCTTGATCTACCGTCACCTCAACGTCAGCGTCTCGTTCGTCTTCCCCATCGCGGCCGCATCGAGGATTCCTACGTATGTCGGCAGTATTATGGCGTATCTCGGCCCACTAGATCCGGTTGGTTTCGCAGTCAAGTTACCTCCAGGTCTGAAAAAGGTAGACCCGTCGTCTTCTGTTTGGTTTACATCGGAGTTGGCAGTGGGTGGCGCTTGCAATTCAGGTTTCGTCTTCGCGTGGTTCCCGGCGATGTGATGTGGTCGCAGATCGAATTGTGGCCATAAATTGTAACTGAAAAACACAACCAATATGACTATGCAACTGAGGCAGCTCAAGTACACGATGCGTGCCTCTCTCGCTTGTACGGAAAAGGACTTCGTCGATATCATCGTCGATGGTTGAACACAGTCACCGGAACGATCTGCTGCGTAAGGAGACACAGCGCATGCTTACGAGTCAAGACAACTGGCTTCCATTCTATATAACTTTCAGATGCACGATAGCTGGCGTAATCAAACTCTGTATCCTGAATCCCGCAACCTTAGACTAGGTGCTGCCTTCGACTACCTAGTCATGGGTAGATGGACTAGAGTTGAGGGGCTGCGCCCTCTCGTCAGTTCATGAGAACTGTCGATATACTGAAGTACATTTGATCGTTTCATGAGTAATGCCGCGCTGGGGTTCAACTAATATAATAATATTGACTTTCACACTGAAACGCTCGCAGTCCGCACATCCCGTCTACCTGGGGCCAGCACATGGGATGAGCCCGGCCCCCACAGTCAGTACCCCGTGTTACCTATCTGTCATGAATTCGGCAAACGGTAACCTTCATAACTGAAAGTGTGTCCGCCTCATCCTAAAATCCCAGGTCACACCTAGTTGGGTGGACGAATTGAATCACTGTTCTCGCAGTCTGACCTACCAGGCTTAGCCTTGAGGGTCCCATCCGCGCGGCTAGTCGTCAATGTAGCTTCGCGAAGGCCCCCCGTCAGAAAGCTTGTTCTACACCTGGCTATGAAAGTTGGGAAAGCCCCCCCCTGCTATTTTCATTGCGGGTACCAGGCTGATGGATCGGTGTGTAGTGCTCGGGTTATGGGTGAAACCCATCATCTGGTCCGACAGCCATCTGAACGGCCGCCTCATGTGGAGTGACATCGCTGCAACTTGGAAGTAGGACGCTGCTGATAAGATCAGAGGGCACTCGACTCATGTGAACGCACATGAAAGCTTTCAGGCAAGAGTTGATACAGTAGTAGTTGCGGCTGACTTGATGACTGGACAGGCTCTTCATTTTCCGGTCCTTTGAGTTTCCCGATCCCCGCTCGGTCATTCCCAGAGTCCTTGGCGTTTATCCAGCCTTATCCCAGTCATTTCTTGTAAGGAAGCGGGCATAGTAAAAGTCTGAAGGCATTGACTCGAGAGTTTGTGTGACACTAAGAATATTCCTGCCCAATGAATGACAAGCGTGTCGTAATTGACTGCCTATTTCGGATCAACGAGGATGATTCACGGTAGCACCCTCGCCCTAATCATAACTCATCTCCGCCCTCCTTTTGGCTTTTCTGCTTATCGGATTGGACCAAGCGATCGACGTATCGGTCCTTCAACGGTACGCTTTCGTATGCATCCGAACCTCCAGCCCTCTGGTACCAGTAAGCAACTACGGCGTACAAGCACTCGTTGCCTGGTCCCCAGCTATTCGGCTTGTACTTTTCTATGTACGCTTCGAAGCTCTTGTGAAAGGGTACATCGTCGCACACATGGAAGCGGCAGACTGAGGTGTGCCCATTGGCGTCCAGTTCAACGTATGGTTGGCAAGCGTAGGCACTGTCGAACGTAGGAAACGGGGGTTCCGCGGCCCATGCGTAGCCGACGTAGTCCTCGGAGCCTGTTCCAAAGGTCGACGGGAACCTTTCTCCGTCGACGAAGAACTTCTCATCGCCTTCACCCCACCACCAGTCGATTGACTTCTCACCACCTACGCCGTACCACCAGTCTTTTGCGGGGACTTTCGGCTCTTGCCAGTGGTTCCATACGTGCATCTGAACTCCACAGAAGCGACCTGGCCCATCGTCTAAGATCAGTATGGGCCAGTCGATTTCTCGTCCCTGGCTGATTGGACGCTCGAGGAATACATCCCGGTGCCACTTGGCGTGGAATCGCAGCAGGTCCTTTGCCGATTTCTTCAAGGGACGGTGGCAGATGGTGAGGAAGAGCTTGGCCTCTTGCTTCCCGTCGTTTGTGATCTTGAGCAACGCGCGCTCGGAAAAGGGCATAAACCAGTGACAGTAGAACCCTCCGCCGTCCGTTGAGCCCTGGGTCAGAGATCGGTAGGTTTGGATGCCAGGAACACTGCCGAAGAAGTCCCCGAGCGGGGCCCAAACGCTGGGAGACTTGTCGTTGTCCCATACGATCTGGAAAACCAGTTCTCGCAGTATTCGTGCCGTCTCTTCAGCAACGTCTGGGAGATCCAGCGGCACGATACGCAACCCGGTGATGGCTCTGTTTCCGATAATCTCTCGAACGGCGTGGGTCTTTCCCGGCGGGATGGTGACCGTGAGTCTCTCCAAAGTGTCGCCTTTGCTTCTCGGGAGCGCAGACCACCCACGCCGGCCTAGTTCACGGTCCGCAGCAGCAAGAGCCAGGCAAGCCTCTCGATCGAAATTCCCGTCAAAGCGTGGTAACTTTGTGTTCTTGGGAAACTTCGTGTACGTGAAGTGATAGTAGGAGCCCCAGCCCGGTCCGAGGCGGACTTTTGCGTATTTGTTGTACGGGATGGGTATGAAGCAGTTGCGGCCGCGAGACAAGGTTGGTGCGATTGACGGAAAGTTCAGCGGCATTCCCTGGAACCGATCGAAAAAGTCCCGGAATGGCATATCAATCACGGGCTTCTCGTCTTCCTCGTCGTCAATGAAGACCTGAATGCGACCGTCGTCGGGCATCGCCGACCAGCTGCGCCAGATAACACCTGGGCCGTCCTGCTCGAAGGCGACAACCCACTGCCCTTCCTCGCGTATAACGCCCCGCCCGTCATCATTCGCATCCCAGTCGATGTAGGTGTCTGTTTCCGGATCGTACCGAGAGGCGCGGTCATGGCTGGACATGCACCCGCCGCGCTCCTCCGCCTCTGGCGGCTCAGCAAGACGCTCGAGATCGTGAAGCCGACGGACAATATCAGGGTAGGTGAGTTCCATTTAGGCGGTGCTCGAAATAGATGAAATATCTGGGATGAGGGGGTTTATGATCGTGGTTCCTGACCGGACATGATGTGATGATTTCTTGAGGTCTTATAATTTTGGGGTAAAACACTATGCAGCCGCACATGACTAGGTTTAGAGTTTGCAGCAGGCTGAGAGCACCATCCCTGTGATGGAAGTTCGAAGGAAGACAGTTGACTGCAAATGAGTTTCCGCAGATCTTATCGCTTACCCTTTCTCTTGGCAAAGCACGCTGGATACATGTACGTCTTTTTGCAACAAGAGAGACTGTCGGACATTTGGTTGTAATGCCAGGCATTACTAGTTCTGACTTCTCGTTCTTGTTCTCAGACCATCAAAGGCCCATGAAACGGGAGAAGAGATTATATGCATCTGTTCTGATATTGGAGAGAATGACACGTGAGACTTTCGAATTGTTGACCTCTGCGTTGCTTATGTGTTACAAGCTATGGGCCTTGTGAGGCAACATGGCATTTACTCTGACCCTAGAGAGCAGTCCAAGACTATTAGGTAATTTTGAAGCCCCCAGGTTTTCAATCAGTAGTGCAGGAGCGCTGTTGCCATTTGATTCATATTGACTAAAAGCAGATGTTGATGCAATCTTGTCTATTTTTCGACATGCAAATGCTGGCGCTGAGAGAGTTTGGCGAAGACGTGCAGCAGACTCTTTCGTTCGTCTAACAAAGAAACGTAAAGTCTTTGACTGCAGATTATAAGGTAGTCTCGAAATTCATCAGCGTGCTTCTCACTCGTTGTCCGTGACCTGGATGACAGTGGTCTCGAACTTCCTCGCAGGGACTCTGCGATTGAACAAGATGTCCGTCTCACGGTAAGAGCGGCCCTTGAGCTCAGGGAGACCGAAGAAGGCCACAACCCAGCAGACAATAGCGGTTCCACCCCAGACGTAACCACACTTGCCTGCAACGTTCCAGCCGGTAGGGTTAAGAAGCTGCGAGGACAGGTAGATCATGGGAATCTCGGCAACGTAGTAGGCAGCACGACCGACAGCGGTGCTGAGAGCGCGCAGTCTCACGGCGGACGTCTCGGCGATGATGGTGTATGAAATTGGTCCCATGGCACCAGCGAAGACGAAGGAGATCAGGATACCGAGGACGGCCTGTGCATAGTTGGTGGCGCTGTTCTGGTTGATAGAAGCACAGATGCCAAGGATCATGAGGAGGGTGATGTTAACGGCGGTACCCCAGAGGTAGATGGTTCGACGACCAAACCAGGCACTCAGGGGCCAAGACAGAGCGTTGGCGATAAATTGGAGGCAGGAATTGATCAGGTTCAAATCGAAGGCGAGGCCGGAAGACATGCCAGCCTCTAAGCGTGAAGTCAGTTTTCTATGCTGGGCAACTTTCTGGGCAATGTGAGAAGTCCTACTCACGCTCGAAGAAAAAGGTTGCCTGGTTGGCAATCAAGTTACCAGCAAAGTTCTGGGAGGCGTAGATCAAGCAAGTGATTGCGGTTCTCCTTAGATCGACACCCTTGAATAGGTCCAACAGAGTGGGAGTGCCACCCAACTGGGACTCGATCTCAATAGTACGCTCAATCATAGCAAGCTTCCTTGTAGTGTGCTCAGCGGTAGCATTGGAGGGGCCAAGACGTTTGCAAGAACGAAGAGCCTCCTCCTTGCGACCGCGACGAATGAGCCACCAAGGAGATTCCGGGGCGAACCAGAGGATAACCAGCAGCGGAGTCTCGTGTCGAGTCTTAGTTTACAGATATTGACAGGGCAGGAGACAGGATCTTACCGGGAAGATCCACTGCAAGGCGAGAGGCGCACGCCACGCCCACTCATCCATGCGCTTGTTGAAGCCAAGGGTAGCAGCGGCAACAATGATGGAGCCGATGGACCAACTCATTTGCAGAGTAGCCGTGCAAGCACCACGAAGGGCGAGAGGGACGACCTCAGAGGCGTAGGCGGGGCCGATGGCGATGAAAAATCCCCAAGGAACACCCTCCAGTGCTTGACCAACGGTGAGGACTTCGAGTGATTGAGCCTGTTCGCATGTGAGTGAGCCAAATTGAGAAGTCGAGACGGTGTAAGGCGACCCACAAAGAAGGACACGAAAATTGTCGCGTTCATGAGGATGAGGGCGAAAATGGTAGTCAAGCGGTAGCCGAATTTGTTGACGACAGGTCCGGCCAAGAAAACACCGACAAAAGCACCACATTGACCGGCCTGGAAGAGCGCACTCTGCCACTTGGTCTCAATGGCTTTGGCGCCGTCATGCCCAACCGAAACTCCAAATCTTTGCTGGAATGCTTTCTGTGCGACGAAGTTGCCGTTCAAGAACATATCGAACGACTCCATGACCTTGACGTCGCCAATTAGCTAGCCTCGAAAAAAGAGTTGGGAGAATTGGTTGGCCTCACAATTGTGAAGCACATAATGAAGGCCCAGAAGCAAGCTTTCGGGTGAGCCTTCACGGCTTGCCACATAGTCTGCCCGTGCTCCTCGTTCTCACCCTCGAAGGCCTCGTTCATGAGATCCGAGTCTGCCAAGACCTCTGAATGTTCCGCATCGACGTGGTGTGCGGCCCCATACTTCTCGTCGAAGCTCTCGTGCTTGGTGAGGGTAGCATCATGGCCCCCATTTTTGGGTTCAATCACGCCCGTGGACATTTTGGGAATTGCTCACTGTAGACTGTAGTTAGTGTCCAGAGCCAAGGAACCAATCGACAAAGCCAAGACGAATCAAGAGAATGCCAAGAGATGCAAGAGGTGAGGCCAAGAAGCTAGAAAGTTGGGGTATCAGTTTTATACCGGGAATGCTGCGAATACTACAGTACCGAGTCTCCTCCTCACATCACGTATTATTGGCGCGCGTAGTACGGGGTTCGTGTTTTCTTCACCCCCGCGGCCCCGCCTCCGCATGAGGGGAATCACCCACCTATCATACCCCAGACGCCCCCAAATATCCCCGGACGCCGACAAGGACTCACGACAAGCCCTTAGTCCCCTGACAGAGAAGTAACCAAAATAGGAAGGTGTCGGACGTTGGACTCCAGCTAGTTGGTTATAATTCCCAACTTACTGGCGACCAAACCTCGGGCATCAAGTCGGTCAGGCGGAATAAAGCGGACCCAAAAGCACGCGGGGAAGGTATACTCATCATCTCATCAACCTGGAAAATTTCTTGCCTTGCTTTTCTCTGGTTGCTATCCCCCTTTCGACCAGACCCCACCGCGTAAGTGACCGCAACTCCGGCAATGCCGTCACCCTGCAACAACGCTCTAGAAGCGAATTAGTCACTTGACGGGACCATCTCCATCAGACTGAGCTACGCCGGGCTTGTTTGACGCCTAGCGCCGTCGGCGTTGAGTCCCAGTCTGGCTAGCTTCTGAGCAACGACACAAGTTTACCACTCGGCACGGCTGACGTTGACACGAAATTTGGTCAAGATCGCAATGAGACACACAAAGTCAACGAGCTAAGAGTGTTTCTCCCGCAACTCCCGTGTGGACCACTGTCATCGATCGGCGTGCCTGGTTAGAGGAGGAAGCATTCGGCTATCCGTACATACTACATGCAAAGAGGGTCGAAATCGATGTGGTTTCCGCGCAGGTCGGGGTTCTATAGCAATAGCAATAGCTAAAAGCTTTGCAATATATCCAATCTCCAACTCGACTCCGAATTGACAACTCCGCATGCATTGGGGCGCGAGTTCGGCTAAGTCGGAATGTAACCACACCAGTCGGTTCCGCAGGCTGGGGTTTCGTGACATCGTGCTAGAGAATGCAAAGTCCCGTCACTTCCAGCGAATTCCGATCCCGATTCGGAAGAACTGACTCCGAAATAGCGTTAAATTATCAATCTTCACTTTCTTCTTTTCGCTGGCCCATGGCGAATTTAAAAGAAAAACAAGGGGTTACTGCCTTGAAGTTGGTAGCTATTAGTGTTGTAGAATTTTCCATTTATCTCATCATTAGTCGTCGACTGGGTCTCTCTATATGTAAGGCGCTCCATCATCATTGCTTTCGTCAGCTTCGCCTTCATCCAACACATTGCCTGACAACCGAAACCATGTGTCGTTGTCCAAAGAGATTTCGGAAGCACCCGATTCCGTAAACTCTTCGATCGAGTCGAAAAAGTCCTCCGTGTCTTCAGCAGGTTCAACAGGGAACTCATCGTAGAGAAGCGTGGCCCCCATGCGCTCAAAATGCAATTTAGCAGCATTCAGCCTCTCTCGTGCAACATCGCGAAGAACCCTAAAAGACCTGTACCTGGACCGAGGAGTCAAGCAGCGCAAATCGATGACGCGTAATTTCGAACAAAATCTCTGGCACGTCGTCTCAAGCGTGCCCAAAACATTGTCCAAGTGCCCGACTCCGCTCTGCCTGGACATAAACATGTCCTCCTCAAGACCAACGAAATCCTGTGAGAATTGGGGGACTGCGAACTCAACAGTCTCAAGATTTCCTAAAAGTTTTTCCGTCTCTGGTCTGTATTCTTGGCCGTCGAACAGCGGATAGAACCTATCAACCTTGAGGTGCTTCAAACTTCCCAGTCGATGTATGGGTAGGCGACAGCCGAAGCTGAGGTCAGTTAAGAACCGGCCTTCAGCTTTGAACCAACCCAGTGTCTCCAAGTTATCCTCAAAAACATCAAAGGCTTCCTCTGGGACTGTGCCAAAGCTGTTGGAAATGACGAGTGTCCGGAGCGACGGCAGTTTTCGAAACATGGCCACTGCTCCGCTATCGTGTGACGGGTCGCCATCCGATGGCATACCCTCCGGCCATCGGACCGTTGAGCATTGATGAAAGTGTGCCTCCTGGACTTGCGGCAAGTCTGGGAACTGCCAATCCATGTTTAGGCAGCCCCTGAATGAGACCTTGCGCAAAGACGGGAGTTTTGGCAAAACTCGATACCACTCGTCCAGCTGAACCGGATTGTAATGAAACCGTTCTATCTCTATACAGCTCAACGTTGCCATATTTTGCAGCCCAGACAGCAAATGCAGCTTGACGCCACGTTCCCAGTCTCTTGCACCCAAGACCTCTCCGTGAGACCATGCACAGTAGTAGCTCACCGCGAGACCTTTCACGAGCGGTTGAAGACGGCGTTGGGGCCCTGCCAAGGTCGTCACCGCATTGCACAGCTGCTTCAGGTGGGAATCGCTGACAACGACATAGCGGTAGATCGACTCGCTGCTAGCTTCCGATAGGCGTTTGCATGTCTGCGCCAGATTGAGCAGAGCGGCGACTCCCTTGTTTGGTGAACGGAGTGAACGGGAGGGTCGGGTGGCGTAAATTGGCCGGTATAGGGGTAGCCACTTGCGAATTGCCCAAAAGCAGCCGCCGTTATCATCGCCATCGCATGGGCTGTATCGAAACTCGGTCTTGTCGCTGGGGAAGACGAGCTCGTCCTGGGCCAAATGGCCGGCAATCTGCGTCAGAATTTCGTGCGGTAAATCCGCCAGACAAGCCATCCTGGTTTTCTTTTCGCCTGTTAGACTTTTGCTGGTATATTGATCATGTATATGCCAGATCACTGCTTACTGTAACGTTGCGGTACTCTCTGTGTAAAAGAAAAGTGGCTAGATCGTGTTGGAGGCTTGCTAGGCTTGCAAGACGAGAGAGGATTAGCTGCAAGGTTTTCTAATCCGAACGTATTTATACTTCCTCGTAGTTCGCCCAGAATTCCTTTCGGCTTTAGGTGAGTGGTGCGAACCAACGGGGTTGGCCCCGCTGATCCCACTCACCTTGATAGTAAATCAGCCTCCGGAGAAGGCCCATCCATGGGAGAATTGAAGTCTGAACAGACCTTCACAAAAGGTGGGTGAGCTTTTCGAATCTAAACAAAGTTTTCCTGGAGAAATTCATAAGCAGCATTGTTGCAGTGCTATCGCTGTTGACTGAAGAGGTACGAGGAGGGTATCATCAAAGTGATTCGCTAAGGTTCTGAGGCTGAAATGTCGAATTGCTTTCGGTCGACTAGAGTTGGTCATACCCACCAAACCCCTCACTCAAACAAATTTGAGGCTTGTCAGCCTGATAACAGAGTGGCGACCGGAAACCAAATCTTTTGAACTGTGATTTAAATGGGTAATGGATTCTATTGCTGCAGGCGATGGGGCCTTCCGTAATTGTCGATGGTGTTAGTAATAGTATCGCATGAGTGCGATTCTGGCTTGACCACACGCTTGGCATGCATTGCAAGGACTGCTACATAAGTATCTATTATGCCCACAGCAGTTTATCGCTGGTAGTGGTGTTGCATTAGTCTACGCGAATGAGGTAAGTCATACATTTATTGCCCTCGCCGCTCAGTATTTCCGCCGCTCCCTGCGCCTATTGCGGTGTTGGCCCAACGAACGGCCTCTTCTATTAGATGAAAGAAATACTAATAAACAAACACAGACAATAGCTTCAAATTCTCTTTGCGTTTGGTTCAACCTACTTCGGCGCGGAGGGCGCTACCACTGCGGCCGCTGACTTGGTGGAAGTTGCTTTCTTCAAAGACGAACCCAGAGACTGTGGGAGCCGAACGAGATGATACCCCCGAGACTGTCGAGTTCCATGAATATGTTGGCCCAACGCAAAGACCCGTTTGCGGTTGCAATAACGCAGTACATGAGTTGCCCACCAGAGAGGGATTCACGAGTCGGAAAAGACTGGCTTCAATTCCCCCCCTGGACACAAATCTTGCTGCATGTATCCCCATCCACTACCACGTACCATTTCCCGCAATTCAGTGTCGTCCCAGATGCCACCTTCACCTTCTCTGGAGGCGCAACTTTCCTCCTGGTATATCCGTCTCCGAGAGGTGCCTCAATAGGCGTTGGTGCAGGGATGGTGCCGGTGTAAGTGCCCCTGTGGCGAGACGCAGATGATACAGCCCCAGAAGCCGGTGGTTTCTTATAGGTTGGAGCAATCGAATTTTATCCACTGGTTATGCGTGCGGACCTACCTGATCGAATTCGAGTCCCAAGGCTAGTTCAATACTTGTGTAGGTTTCAGAGGGTCGAACGTAGTATGTCTGACAGGTCAGCAGCACGCAGACACTAACGCCAACGTCAATATCAAGGCAGTTCGGGATGAGCTGCTGATTTCCCATATAAATGGCGGCTGACGAAACGCTCGTGGCATTGGCGATAGACTCGCACGTATCGCCCTTTCTGGTCACATATCGCTTACCTGACACGCAGTATGGCGCTTCTTCTGCCTGTGACTTCGTGAGAGGCGGGGGGATTTCCGTGGGTCCCTTATTGCTGCACTTGCTGTAGATGTATTCCAGTAGCTCTTTGTAGTAGCCGTCGTATATCGAGTGCTGCGAAGATTGCATCATTGCGATGCGTCGGACGTGGCATGTGTGACAGAGCTTGTTTTGTGGCATCTTTTTGTAGGTGAACACAGCGGTAAAGTTGACTATGATGTTATTGCAATATTTGTTTGTCTTGGGATCTTTTACGCAAATCTCGTTGAATCCAGCCCAAAGATAGCTGCCCAGGCGATTGGGCACGGATTCGTCCAGCGTCACGCCCTGGCAGCGGTTTGTAATATTGCTGAACTAGCCTTTTAAGGAACCTGAGCAATCGGCCGTACAGACAGCATCAGTAATAGCAGTGTTCGGCAGAGGTCCTCAATACCCACCTCAGTGAATGTTCGAACGTAAGTATCGCAGCCAATTCGAGCCGAGAGCGCGTCAACGCATTCTAAGCCGAGTGCCACGGCCAGAGACGAGGAGTTATAAATAATAAAGGGCGAAACCATTCTGGCAATAGACTAAATGAGCCCCAACTAGGAAAAAAAGTGCGGCCAGGCTAAAAGACAGAATCATTCTCACGTATGATTTAGTGTGAACTCCGGCCAACTCGTTCTCAGAAGTGCTAGTGCTGATTCATGACTTCAGCTACTGGGGTGATTCTCTCCCTTGATGGCAAAGAAGACCCAGGAGATGCAACGTCCAGATCAATTGCTGCTTCAAAGTCTGAGATTGTGAGATGTTTCCCTTGCTTCGCTGACTTGGTTTTCCGAGATGGTCAACACTCTTGGTTTCAACTTAGTCTGCTTGAGAGACCATGTCGCAGAATAGATTGTGTGTTTGTGCTAGCCTATGTTTGCGGACTCAACCAAAGCTTCGAAAATGTTTGTAATCAAAGGACCCGAGATCTCTGGGTGGTATATACTCTAGCATAGCAACATGGCCAGCGTGCGAAGCACGTCAACTCTGCATGGCCGACACACAGCCCTCCTACCACTATCATGATGCGTTCCTTGTTTGTCTGTTGGCCCGTTCTGATTTCCCTGTTCTTCGCATTTGCTGCGGTTCAGACGTGCAGTCCCTCGAGCCCTTGTCGTATTGCATGTTGTAATAAATGGGGCCCGGATGTGGGCAACGACTGCAAGACATTGCGGCTTGGGTATTACGTTTGTGTCGGAGTATGAATAGACCCATTGGTAGAACGTTGCAAGATGAGTGGACATTACGATCTCGACTGGAATTATGGCTATGGCTCGATCATTCTGATGTTCAGTTCAAAGTTGAAGGAATTCGGCAAAGACCCAAATCGAGCTTCTGGGAGTTCTTGCAGCTAAGCATCTGCAACTCGATATATGATTGGAAAGCCAAGTCTATGGTGGACTTCATCTAGGTTTTGATTGAATCCAGAAGTAGTGAGCTCTCGTTTGAATCTTCTGCGACCAGCTTCATAAGCAAATGGCGATTTTGCCTGTGTTTTCCCCCCACCCAATCTCAAGAACCCTGTTACTAGAAATGATTCAGAATCGCTGAAACCTAGATTTTCTGCTTCTTCTATCAAAAGAGGTCCTCGAGACTAAAACTTGAGCTGAAGAGAGGTCGATATCGCCTGGTCTCGCTGTAAATGACGACTCGTGGTCATGGCTCGTAACTGCATAATATGCATTTATGCAGTACGGAATCCACACAACCCAGTGCGTTATGCGATATCGATAAGATAACGACCGATATCATCGCCAGCTTCACCAGCGTCAAAGCTGCATCTGCATCCAACGACGGATCCTCAGCAAACCCAATTCAACAATGCCGCCAAAATGACCAATCCGCGCCCATGGACACCTCCCCTCCTCCTCCGAATTCGCTTCACAACATCCCTCCCCGACCTCGACCTCGACATCCCCTCCCCCTCCCAAACCACCGTAGCCGCTCTGAAGCACCTCATCCGCTCCCGCCTCTCCCAACCAGACTCCCAGCGCCGCCTGCGCTTCATTCACCAGGGCAAAATCCTCCCGGACGCATCCGCCCTCAGCTCCGTCCTCCGGCCCCTACCGCCGCCTCCCTCATCCACCTCGACCCCGACCACCCCGTCCTTCCCGTCAGGGTCGGACGATCCCAAGGGCAAGGGAAAAGCCAAAGCCCACGATGCCGCCCCGCCGAGGGTCTATGTCAATTGCAGCATAGGCGACAGCTTGACCGACGCCGAACTCAACGCCGAAGCAGAAGCCGCACTACGCGCGCCGTCCGCGCAGACCGCCTCTTCGAATCCTCCCGGCGACGGGCAGGGCGCGGGACACCAGTCACAGTCTCAGCGTCCGACGCCGCGTGGCTTTGATCGTCTGCTGAACGCCGGCTTCACGACGGCGGAGGTGAACCAGTTGCGGCTCCAGTTTCGCGAGATCCGCGCGTCCGAGTACACGCCCGACACGATGCCCAGCCCGGACTCGATGCGCGCGCTCGAGGACACGTGGATAGACACCAACGCCGGCGGCGCGCTGCCCGGGGCTGCGGGGGGAGGAGGAGATGGCGGAGAGGCCGGCGGAGATGATGCGTTTGGCGTGATGGGCGGCGTTCTCGATCTTCTAATAGAGGGGATGATCGTGGGCTTCTTCTGGCCGTTGGGGTGTCTCGGCTGGCTTTCGAGAGAGGAGAATATGCTCTCCGGGCGGTGGCAAGACTTTATTGGATTCGGAGTCACACTGAGCATCATCATCGGAGTTATTAGGGCGTTTTCGGGCGATCGATAGGGAGCATGCATTCATTGGCGTTTGGGATTGGCTTTATGATACCAGGAGTTTGCAGGATAGGGGTTACTTTGAACGTGATCACGAAGATAGACACAGCAAAAAAAGGGCCATTATCTGCTTCATTGGTGGCCATGGAGAAAGGACGCTTGCGAGCCTCTTACAACTCCGAATCCGCACACACAAAGATTCTACATGGTATAAACCTCCAAAAACCCACCAACGCCTTTTTCAAATCCCCGGGGGCTACATGAACAAACAACAAAACGAAGAGGTATGCTAGCCATGAGCAAGCTGGAATAGTATCCGAGACAAACCTTTTAGAGATACAGACTCTGGGCGGCGACGATGTCGCGACGGATCTTGGCCAGACTGTCTTCGAACTTCTGCGTAAGCTCGTCGCTACCCATAACCTTGGCGCTCTGGCCCATCTGGCGGATGAGCTCTTCCAGGCGGCGGAAGAGACGGATCAAAGAACCTTCGTAGGCGTTCGTCATTTTGCTGTATTCTTGTTAGCAAGAAAGCATTGATATGGGATCAATTAACTTACCAAATCTCTGCAAACGGCTTGCCCTGGGCCCAAGCGTAGACAGTCTCCATCAACTGCCACTTGAAACCAGCCAAATATTCCTCCTCGTTGAGCTCCAGCTTGCTCTCACGGCTGACCTTGGCCACCTGCTTGGCCTTGGCTTGGACCTCGCGGTATGGCTTGGCCAGCTCTTCCCGAAGCGACGCGGTCTCAAGCTTCTCGTCAAGAACAAAGCAGCTTAGAACGGAGGCGATCATCTCGGGAGTAAGCTCGTTGAAGAAACGGTCAAACAGGAGTTCCGCAAGGACAAGCTCGTGGCCCTCGGTGGATGAGATCTCGCAGGCGACGCGGGCCTTTAGTTCGACGACCTCGTTCTCGTTGAGGAATCCAAGGCGGCGCAGGACACGCTTGCGGGCCTTCAGCTCGTCCATTTGGGCAATGCTGTGAAGTCTCGCAATTTCCTTCTTCTTCGCCTTGATCTGTTCTCCCAGCTTCTCCTTAGCGCGGTACTGCAGGTAAAGCTCGGGGAGAAGAGGCGATCCGTGCAGCGGGTTGGTGAGCAAGCGAGCTTCCAACATCTCAATCTTGCGCATGAGGGCTCTGAATGAGTCGTCGGTGATTCCCATATTCTCGATGGGGTCGAGAATGGGCACTCCATCGGGGAACCGCCTGTGCACTTCTCTCAGAGAGCGGCTGACCTCCTCCAATGCTGATTGCGACTTGCTGTCCTTGGGCATGAAGACTCTGATTTGGCTGATAGCCTTGACGCATGTCAACAGGCAGGGAACAATTTCAAATCGTGCACCGTTGGCGGGTTCCTCTGGGCGAGGATATGGGACTAAGCCCGTGGGCATATCCGTAGTTGAAGGACGGGCGCCCTCAGCCACAGGTGCACTCTTCTGGTCGACAACCATCATAACGTCAATGAAGAAGGATTCTTGTGGGGGATACTCGGGCTCGCCTTGCTTGCGCTCCCTACGCTTCGTGAGGTCCTGGACGACACCCCAGCCAAAATCGGCACCACCCAAGGTGTTGTTCGTCTTCTTCGGATCGTGGATTCTGACCAAACGTCCAGGTTGCATGAAGTCGATGCAGTAGTCAGGATTCTGAATGACCGCCCGCATGTCGCTGGTGTACTGCTCCAGCTGGTTGCGCAAGTTGTAGTAGTCCTTGACGGTGACCTCATCGGCAATAGACATGCCGTCTCTTTCCTGCTGAAGAGCCATCAGGTCGCGCTCCAGAGTAGGAACGCTGGCACCGGTCTGGAACTGGTGGAAGCAGCGCTCAAGCATAAACTCGGGGGAGATGGCCTCAATTCTGAGAAGGTTGAGGATCATGTTGTAACCGAGATAGAAGGCAGAGTTGAGACGGTCCTGCTCGCCAACCACGATAGCGCGCGCAGTGTCGGGCTCCATCTTGTCGTCAATCATCATGATGACAATACCACGGGAATCCAGACCTCTACGACCGGCGCGACCAGACATTTGGATGTACTCGGACGGTGTCAAAGGTCTTCGCTGAACACCATCCCACTTGGTGACCTGAGTGAAGACAACTGTCTTAGCGGGCATGTTGAGACCGATGGAGAATGTCTCAGTTGCGACCAGAACCTTGATCAACGATTCTTGGAATAGAATCTCAATCGTCTCTTTCAAAATGGGAAGCAATCCTGAGTGATGCACACCAATACCCTTCTGCAAGAGAGGCAGCAGGTTCTGAATCTGGGGAAGCTCGCGGTCGGTCTCAGACAAACTCTGGATGGCGTTGTTGAAAACGGTCTTAACCATGGCCTGCTCAGAGTCGTTGTTGAACTGGAAGTGGGAGATATTCAGAGCCAGGTTCTCGACTTCCTTCTTGCTGAAGTTGAAGATGATGACGGGATGGAAGCTCTTCTGCATGATCATTCTGACAATCTTGGAAATGTCAGACTTCATGTCCGCAGCCTGGCCACCCTTAGAAGTATTCTTCTTAGCACCTTTGCCCTTCCAGTTGGCGTTGGCGTTGTTGGGATCTTGGCCCTTGCCTTGCTCAATGAGCGCCATAGTCTTCTGGAAGTTGCCTTCCCTGAATACACCCTTCTCGTCAACCACGAGGAAGATGCCGTTGCCTCCGGCAGGGAAAAAGTAGTTCTGAAGAGGGGTAGGTCGGAAATCGGTGTAGACGACGTGACACGCCTGGTGGTGGATCTTGGCAATCCATTCCGCGAACTGGAAGGCGTTCGGAATGGTGGCGGACAGGAAGACGTAGCGAACCTTATCGGGAAGCAAAATAATGGTCTCCTCCCATACGACACCTCTGGTCTTGTCTCTCATGTAGTGAATCTCGTCGAACACAACCCAGGCGACTTCACGCATGATCTCGGAACCACGGTACAACATGGATCGCAGAATCTCCGTCGTCATGACCAAGCAACTCGCGGTAGGGTTGATCGTGACATCACCGGTCATTAGGCCAACGTCGCCGAACAGAGCTTCGAAATCTCGGTACTTCTGGTTACTAAGGGCTTTGATGGGACTGGTGTAGATGACGCGCTGGTTGCGCTTCAAGCACTGAGCGATCGCGTATTCGGCGACAACAGTCTTTCCGGCAGATGTGTGGGCAGAGACCAAAACACTCTCGTCTCGCTCGATCGAAGCTACGGACAACGCTTGGAACGGATCGAGCTTGAAGTTGTACTTGCGCGCAGGCTCTGCAGGAGGCTTATGCTCAGAGAGCGGGACGTATTCGTAGTCCAGGTCGGGGGGAAGCGCCACTTGATGCTGAATGTTGTGGGACAGAACGAGCGACTCGTCTTCGGCCTTGGTGAAGGTAGCGGCACCGGCGACCTCTCTGGACTGGGCGGTCTGGAAGGTATCGGTCAAGACAGGTTGAGCCTCGTCTCCCTTCTTTCGGCGCTTGTGACTTTCGTGCTGGTCGTCGGAAGTAGCGGCGCCATCGTCAGCTTCCTCTCCATCCTTGGAGGTCTCGTCGGCATCGGGCATGTCGGCATCCTCCTCCTGCTTGGGAGTGATGCCATTCTTGATCCCGCCGTCGGCCTTGCGCTTCTTGCTCTTTTTGTCCTTCTTGCGCGACTTCTGAGGCTGAGATTGCGACGGTTCGGGCTCGGGGTCACTGGGCAAGTCGTGCGCCGCGCCGGGCTGGGCGTCGAAGACGTCGAAAAGCTCGTCCATGACGGGCAAGTCGGGGCTGGTTGTTATAGGAAAACAAAGGCAGCGCGCGACCTCGATTTGTTGACGTAACGATGCAGAAAATGAGGAGCACAATCCAATTGAGAAGAGAAAGGAAAGTGCTTCACGATTTCCAATAGGCGATGATTACGAGAGGAACCACGTCGGCAGTCCGTCTCGCAGGTTGTTGTGTTGAGAGACGATACAAGTTTGCCTCGTCCCAGCAGGGTGCAGCGGTCGCAATTCGGTCGGGGAAGTGAGGTAGGCAACGGCAGAAAAAAACTTAGTGACCGTTGCCTCGAAAGGCGGTCACGCTCCTAACCAGTTGCAAATCACGACCGCGGGACTGGACCGGAATCCGCTTCGACATCACGTGCGCTTACATAATTGACGACCTTGGACGAGGATCTTTGGAGCTTAGCCGGCATCATCTCAGACCACCCTTCTGAATGACTTCAACACCATAACCGAACCTCTCTGCTCGTCCCCACTGCGCGTCGCGATCGCCTCAGAACATATCGTCAACGTAGCCGCAGCCTCCTCCAAGCTCCGAGATGTTTCAATTGATGCTGACTAGGTCTCCGTAGATGCTTGCCCGTGCCGCCGCCCGCGCGGTCCCCCAGACTCGCACCGTCGTCGCTCGCCGCGGCTTCCAGACCACCCGCGCCCAGATGAGCTCGCCCTACCACTACCCCGAGGGCCCCTACACCAACATCCCTTTCAACCCCAAGTCCAAGTGGTTCGGCGCCGGATTTTGGACCTACTCCTTCGTCGGCTTCTTCGCCCCCTTCGGCATCGCTGGTGCGTGCTTTTTCCGTTCCCCCGGTATCCGCCGACCGATGTCGAAACTGCTTGCTAACCAGCTTCCAGCCTGGCAAACCTACAAGCCCAAGGTTTAAGCGACCACAAACGCTTTTTTCTTGAGTCGATCGCGAATGTACACCATGGATTGAGTTGGGATAGAGGGAGAGGGATAAAGGGCAACTGTGTACATGAGCAGAAATAGAGCATTTCGCCCTCAGCGATTCTCTTCCGCCGAGTTTTGCGCTGTTGAACGTTCCATTGGGTGTGGTTAGCTCGATCCATGTGATGAATCTCTTGCACAAGGCATATGCGGGCAGGACACTGCGACCACCTTCCGCCAGTACTTTACTACCGTTTGGTGTAATTACAGGTGTATGTTACAAATATTGGTATCATGTCTATGGGTAAATGCTGTCACCCCAGCAATCTCCTTCTCACAACTTTAGGTCTCTCCTGCAAACCAACATATAGTGGTTTGTCTTTTCCAGCCAACAAGTTGTTGACATAAGTGTCCATGTACTGGGCCTTCTCCTCTCCGAGATCCCACCTCGCCTTCAACTGGTCATAAGCACTCAGGAGTTTCTCGTTGTTCGTACATTTCTTAAAGGCCCGAAGCGTCCACATGATCAGCCATGTGTCAAGGTACAAATCGTCCGACACATCGTCAGAAGGGAGACGTCGCGGTTCGTTGTCCAGGGCATCAATCAATGCTGCAAACACTGCGCGCAGTCGCTTACCGGTCCACTCAGAGCCATAATATCCCCCATGTATGCTGAACCCTTGGAAGAGAATAAGAAAGATACTGCCATAGACGGGTATCTTAAAGATCTTCATTTCATCCAGGTACTGCGCTACCCTCTCAAAGTTGCCGGTCCTGACACAAAAGTAATTGAGCAGTGCGCGGTAAGTTCGGAGATCGGGTTGGATATTTGCCAACTCCTGAAACTTAGGCCGTAGTTCAGGATGAGTTTTGGCGACTTTGGTGAACATTTTGAGCACCGAGGTAGCAACCTTGTCATGGTTGTAGTTCTTTGGAGGCAGGTCCGTACCACCCTTGACTAGGTTAACCTTCATATGCCTGTAGACCTGTGCTGCTGCCACGTCCTCGTCGCATCTGAGGAAGCTCGAGATCACACAGTTCAGAACAGCTGTGTCAATGAGCTCTCCGTCTTCGACCATCTGTTTGTATGCGGCCCGCACGCCGTCGGCATCCTTCTTAAGACCGAAGTAGTGTATGAGACTGACGTGGTGATATCGAGTGAAGGCGATACTCCGAGAATCCATCTCCTTGTATATCATCTCGGCCAGTTCGAAGTTTCCGGATTTAGAAGCGGCGTCGAAAAGTATGTTGAATGTGACCTCGTTGCCCTTCACCCCAGATGCCTCCATATCCTTCCACAAGTGCAGGGTATCCTCAGTTTCCGTCTCAGTAGTTGTTCCGACATATCGAGCCGACAGCGACAGAGCATGATTCCATTCGCTGCGTTTGAGAGGAAGGCCGCAGTCCTTCACCTCCGAAACCAGCGAAAAGTATCGCAGCATCGCCTTCGACTTTCGCTTCTTGGGAGTACCGAAGAGCTTGAGCAATTTGTGGCGCAAGAACGCCGGTATTTGAATCATCCGCGGTTCTGGTAAGGCCAAGTACACCTGATAAAGTGACCCCAGGCTCATTCTCGTCGGATGTCTTTGCCTCATGTACGTGGCATAAGCCAACTCCCTTACTGCGTCCTCCAGGCGTCTATCCCCATGAATCGCGTCCTGGTAAGATGGGTACTGGTGATCCGCTTCCCTTTCTGACACCATTATTCTTGTCGGCTCTGGTTGGGCATATCTCTGGAGGTACGGGTCCCGTATCATTTCGAAGTGCTCTTCCACTGTGCCCACGTCCTTCTTCGTGAGGACATATTGTAGCAGTGCTCTTCGTGCTTTTGACGTGTATACGACCTTGTCATTGTCCGAGACAGCGTTGTCTGCGGCTGCAGCGGCAGTCGCATTGCTGTAACGCTGAGTTCGCTGCCGACTATGCAGAGTTTCGTTGGCAAGTCGCCGACGTTTGGAGGGCGCCGGCAAAAAGGTGGCCAGCAGCCATGAGGAGGTCTGCGGGCAATGGAGGCCCTGGGCCCGAGTGTTTCCGGTATGAGTTAGACGGCATCGTGGCGCCGGCGCCCTCGGGGGTCTGTCGTGTCGAAGCTTAAGGCGGGAAGAAACTGCAGCTCGTGTCGCCGAGGGTCGAGTCGAGAGGATCGCGCCGCATACGGACCCGTCAATCCGGCTGAGAGCTTTCATGGGCTGTCGGGCATTGCGGCCTGCGGCTTCACCGTCCCATACAGAGCGCGAGCTGGCGGCCAATGCAAGAAGGATGCTGTCAAAAAAAGGAACGGCGAGGTCGGTGAGCTTGAGCTGGTTTACCAAAAGCTCCAGAATGATTGGATTGAATTATTTCGCAGGTGAAATCCACGGTAAAGTGGGGCCGGTGCCGGGAAGACCGGGCGCGGCGTTAGGATTGGCCGACGCTCCAAAATTCTGAGCTGCAGTTCGCGACTTCGAGCTCTACAGCGTTCAAGCTCAGACCCTGACAGCCAACGTCGTACCACTGACGAACGGTAGGTCTCAATGCGGCTTCTTCGCTTTGATATAGGTCACTGACGCTTTGAGAAGGCGAGAATGGGTCGACAAATACGACCCGCAAGGGTCTACCAGGCTGTTAGCCAGGAGCTGAACTCCAGAATCCTCCCCAACTATCCTGTCCAGGAGCCGCCTTGGTTCCAGGTCATGCGCGAGATCCCGCCTGGCGAAATCCTCACGAGACCAGTGGCGGTCTACAACAGTCCTCCTAACACCAAGCATCGCAAGCCGCGGAACATTTACAAGCCACCAAGGATAATTCATGAGGAGGACTCGTTGCGGTCGACTTTCTACAGAGACCACCCGTGGGAGCTGGCTAGACCGAGAGTGATTTTGGAAGGGGACGGAAAGGATGGACAAAGATGCGACTGGAGCAAGGGTCTGCGACAGCGTGGTATCCAGCTGACTGGTGAAAGGTGAGCTCATTTTGCATGCTCATGCTGACCTCTTTCTAACAAACCTCAGTGTTGTCCAACGCCAATTGTGGTTCATGCACAACACCGACATGTCCCGAGACCAAGCGTACGATGCCGCCAGAAAGGAGTTCTATGCCCTGCGTCAAGAAGAAGAGATCGAGAAGCGCGTGGCAAGGGAGGAGGCAAGATGGGTTGGCGCCTACTTTGGCAAGAACAGGCTGCAAATCGGAGAGGAATTGGAGAACAAGGAGTTCGAGAGGTGGAAGGGATGGGCTAAGCAGCGGGCGATCCTGCTTGAAGCCGCCCAGAACGCAAACTACCAGACATTTGGCGACGAGCCGCCAGCCGAAGCGGAGGCCGAGGTTGAGGCGGAAGAGGAGACTGCCGTTGCCTGATAACCCACATGACGATGCTGGTGAGCATATGTACTAAAAAACTCTGTATAATATGATTTGCCTGATGACAGCTGGTGATCGAGTCTTGCTGGGCGATAACGGCCCACCTGCGACCGCCTGGCAGGCAACTACATGAATCTGATGCATATAAGCCATCCGCAGCCTTCATTAGGCCCAGAGCATGAAAGTCAGGCATGTGACTTTTCCGATGACAATGCTCTGTTTGATGCCTAGATGATTGGACTTAGCACAGATGCTTCCGAATGATACAGCGATGGGGATATCTTCGGTGTCGTCCTTGCTCCCATCATCTTCCTTCTTTGACGACTAGGCACCCTGCATTCTTGACGCCATAAGCCTTGGCCACCTGCTCATGCTGGACAAGAAACAAATCCGCGATACCAGTGAGGTGGAACAGCTTGCCAGTGAGACTCAGACTATGAATTCTGGCCCACGACTCGATATAGAGAATCTGTGCGGTATCCTCAGGGATGACGTAGATTATCTTGAGTAGATAAGCGACCAATCCGACGATAAAACCCGTCGCCGGTCCGTTCGTGAGGATGATGTCGGGAAATTGCTGTCTCTGTCGGACCCCGGTAAAGGGGGAAGACAGTAGCAGCGGGTAGATCTGGACAACTGAGAGCAAGGCGGTGAACGGCGTGGTGAGAAGACTCTGATGGATCTTGCGAGCCCGGCCAACTTGGTGTATATCATGTGTTCCGGCTTGCTCCTCCCCGTGCGTAGTCTTGAGGTCCTGCTCGAACGCCCCCAAGTGCTTGATGGACATGTCGTCGCCGCTGGAGATGAGGTAACGTCGATGCAAGTTGGGGACCTTGGGAAAACCGATCTCCATCATGGCGAGCATCTCTGTGGTGTGTCCGCCTGAGCCTAACACCACCAAAAAGTAAGCTCCTCTCAATAAGCCAGGAGCAGCATCCTTAGCGACTTCGGCAGGAGGCACGGGATGTGTGAGGCGGCGGCGTTGGATCTGGAGATGGCGAAGCTGTACCTTGTTGTGAGCTGAATTCTGAATCGACACTAGTTTCTGAGAATCATACCGTCACAAAGATGAGGATTGTGATAACACACAGGACTAGTGTTGCAAGTGAGGCTTTCCACGATGATCGTAGAATACTAGCGAATCCGAGGGCACAAAGTGCAGCGACAATGCCAAGTAGGGTAGAGGCGGCTGGTGTATTGTTGTTTGACATTTTAAAGCAAGATGAGGAGATACAGAGGTTCAGCTGTGTCTTGTCTTGTCATCAAACCTTGCATGGTTGAAGTTGCAGGAAGTGGTGGTGCTAAGTCTGGGTTCTTGTTAGCAACGTGTCGTGAAGTATTGTCACCACTTGTTCCTTCCTGATTTACTTCACCTCGGTCAGAGATTGCACATATTCTGAGTTATGTGAGCTCCTCTCAGCATAGGCAGTCAAGCGGTGAATACTTTCCCTCTCTTGTGGGACTTTGGAATCCTTTTCACTTCAGTCAGATATGAGATCAAAATAGTGCCTTTTACGAGGAAGTACACGAGCTCCCATCTCAAGCTGTTAGTGATGCTCTAGAGCCACTAAAGACATCGCTGAGGGAGTGAGGGGAAGGCGCTAGAGTCCATGCAGACAGCAACAATGTGACAGTGACAGCAGCATTTCGCGCGCTGTCAGTTAGTGCACTGAGAATTGACTCGGGAGTTTCCCGGCAGAAGAGCGGATGACCTCATGTTCCTGTTGGTCCTCGGGCATCCCTGCCCTTTCCCCTGCATTCCTTAGGAACAGTCAACAGACCGCCCGGCAGAACCTAGAAAGTTCCCAGCGAACAACGAAGTCGAACAAGAAAGTGATCCCGCCCAGCCTGCATAAATGGCCTTGTTCAGGCCGAGGAGCCTACGACCTCCAAGCTCAATGGCACAACTAAGAGGCCGCGGCAGGCTGCTTTCCTGTTTCTACTGCGGCAAACGCTCGTCGACGCGCTACGATGGACTCATTCGCGAATTTTTGTGCCTCCATTGCGATGCGACGAATTACTTGGACGAGGTGAGCACGCCTGTCGCACCGCGTATCGAGCTTCTGCTGACGAGTCTATAGCACGGCGAAATCACCGACCCTCCCGTTGCGAAGACGACGACCGCGCCTGCGTCGACGACCTACGCGATCCCCCGCTCGCAGTCTCCCGATTTCTTCAGCCCCTCGCAGAGCATCTTCTGCGCGACGTGTCTCAAGAACCAGCATTTGTATACGAGCTCCCTAGCACAGTACTTGCCCGAAGACCCAGACCATCCAGAATATGCAGAGCTCGAGAGGAATATGTACAAGTTCCGCCGGGGACTCGAACAGCGGTACCCTCAAATATGCGCCGAGTGCGAACCAAAGGTCCACGCGCAACTGGACCAGGCAGGCTATACGGCGCGGACGGATCACTTGCGGCGAATGATGGACAGGAGCAGGAAAGACCGCGGGGTGCCGAAGAAGGTGACACCATTAGACATGTTGGCGAAGTTGGGCAAGTGGCTCTGGCTAGGAGGGCTCGTCTGTCAATATATGTGGCATCTCTCCTCTCTAGCAGCAGTTTTTGCGGATCAAGACGACGTTCCGCTACGAGACCCTGACGCAGAATCGACTTGGATGCAGAGGATATCGTTGGCTCTGGCCCTGGTTCTCCCGAGGCCAGAACGAATCATTTGTTGGAGTTTATGGTCGAATGGGCTCAGTCTTTGGTGGAATCCCAAGTTTGCGCAGGTCTTCCGCGGGTTCTCTAGGCACATTCTGGGATTAGGCCAATGGTACATCTTTCAAGGGTTGATCGTCTTCACGAGATTTGTGGCAATGAAGATGGCTGAGATGAAGGGTGGACGATCGGCGGAGGGGAGCACTCGGCTGAGTCTTCATGGCTTGCTGGCGATCCTCATGATGGCTGTAAGCAAAAACTCTCTATGTAACACCGGGGCTTCACTGATGTGAATCTAGATATACATCCTTGCTCAACGATCAGTCCGCATCGATACAACGCCTCTCTTTCAAACAACAGGAACACCGGCCTCATCGCCCCCTCGACCGCAGGCGCAACGAAAGGAACGACACGATAACGATACGAAAAACATGTCGAACCTCCTCGACGACATTCTGGCAGAATCAACACCGAGATCACGCATCCCTCCGAGTCCGACCATTGCCGGCTCGGGCTCACCAGCGCTGTTCCAACGCGAATTACAATACAGAACGAGCAACCGCAGCCTCAACTTCGGCACCCCTGAGCCGCAAACACCGAAGCCCCAGATCCAGTACTCGGAGGAAATGGACTGGTCTCCGACGCAATCTAGGCACAGAGCATTCAACGACTTTGGGCCTCCGAAGGCACCGAACCAGGTATTCGGACAGCCTGATCCGGGTCCAAATTCTAGCCCGTTTTGGTACAAGGTGCCTCCCGCACCGATAGCGCCTGCGCAGAGACTTCGCAACGGGCCAAAACCGCTCATGACGAAACCGGCCGAGAAGAAGTCAATCTTTGCAACGAGCAGCATGAACGCATCCAAGCCGCCGGCAGATGGCGACAAGGAGGGGTCAAGGGACGTCGCGTTCGCGCAGCCCAAGTTCTTCGCGCCGTCAACGACCAATGCCAGCGACCCCCGCAACTCGCTCGCCGATCTGCTCAACACAAGCTTCAGTCTCAGTCAGGACGATGAGGATGGAAAACCCGGCGGCGGCAGCGCCGGAACAAGTAAGAGAAGCGCCGAGACAACGACCACCGGACCCTCGGCAAGGACTGCCGGGCTGCGGAACAACAGGATGTTGGACGTGTTCACCTTGGCGATCCTGCTCGCCGCGTGGCTTCACGCGACTTCTGCGTCATACCCGTACACGCGGGACGTGATGCTTGGCGCCATGGTTCTCAGCATGATCATTGCCGTGCACCTCACGGGAGACGCGATCAAGGACATGCGCGGCGAGACGACGCCCAGCTGGGCTTCCATCATTAACACGTCCCTGGGCATCGGCGAACTAGCCGTGACATGTCATTTTGCGCTCCAGATCTGGGACAACCGCATATCGGGCCCGACGCTCGGCCTGCAGGGCGCTTCGGTCATCGGGACGATACTGTTGCACGAGATTTGGAACGCTGCTTGCTCATAGCATTTGTTTAGACATGAGCGATAGAGAAGGCCGCGGGAAGGCATTCAAACGAGTAACATGAAGCATAACATAAGGCATTGTTTGGGGGGGCGTTTGTCAGACCGGGCTGGGATACACCTGTGTAGGAAAGGTATTGTCTGGGCGACAAGTCTACAAACACACACACACACACACACACACATACATATACACATGAGTTCGTTTGTGATTTATTTTTCTCAGTTCGGAGTAAAGCACGATACAAGTATCGAACGGGGATGCGTTAGTCGGGCGCCGGGTTGGATGGAATCGACCGATCATGCACGCTACCGGCATTTACCACGTCTCTGTCTCTTATTTTCCCACTTCTCATCCCAGTAAGGTCCTCAAGTAGGTTCTTTGTCCGCCCAACAGTGTTTGTGTGGGTGTGTGGGTGTGCAGAACAGTAGTCAGTAACTACTGCTAAGTTTTCTTTCATCATTTGGCGTGGAAAAGACCCCGTCATTTCCCGTCATTTTCGGACATAAAGGTTACCAACAAGTAAACACCGCGATCGAGTCAGACGGAGACCAACCCAGAGTTTACGGTCGGTGGACTCTACCAAGGTTTTCAAACCGACCGGCGCTACGGTACAAGCTAAGGTAACCCAGTACATCTGCACCCTAGCTGGAACCTACCTTAGTTTAGAGAATACAACCACACATCTTCGAATCCGCCCCATCTGCGAGGCCATCAATTTGGCTCCCACTCCGAGGTACTCTCATCGAAAAACCATCATAAAACTTGTCTTATTGAGCGTCGGAAGAACCCATTGAACGTTTGATTGGCCGGTAAATCCTGGCAGCAGGCCGGAATACACGTTGCCTTAGCGTGCTGAGTGCAGACACCCTCCCAACAATCACGTCGTTCATCACATGGTTTTTCGTGACCGTGGCGTTGGGAGGCAGGCCATTCTTTCCCACTATGTATGGTTTTGTTGCACGTACACACGCCTCGTGAGAATGGTACAAGGTACCACTCGATTTTGGAGGGCAGGAAAGGTTTCGTTAGTCGGTCGTGGTTGCGAGTGGGTTCTTGTCTCGTTTGGGACTTTTTGGCAGAGAGGCCGAAAGTGCATAGTTACTACGAGAATGGGGACGAAAAAACGGTTTTGGGTTTTGTTGATCACAAATTCGACCAGAATAAACACTGTCAGTTGTGGTACATGATCGTACAGTGGGATGGGGCACACGACATGACTGATAGTGACAGTCTGCTGGATAGCGATGGTGACACGGCGTCGTCCCCCTGGTCCCTGGCATTTTTTTCAGCCCCAATTCGTTCTAGTGCCGAAAAGGCGACGTTAGCCCGGGGTGGTAGTGGTGTTGGGTGGGTTGATAATTTGGGGGTCCCGTCACATTCAGCACAGCATACGGCGGATATTGTACAGTTAATTTTGAGCAAGCTGTGCCGTCTACTTGTGACCACTGACGACTGCTCAGTGAAGCAGATAATCCGGATGCAGGGACCCATTTCGCATCGTGCCGGTGTCCGTAATTCCCGATGGATTGGGATCTTCTCGCGTGAGGATGGCATTCTGTGCGACCGTGGTGATGAAAGCGAGAGGTATTGATTTAGCCTAGCCGGCAGCGTCACTGGTTGTGACGGAGACCGCCCTCGTGGAGAGAAGATGAGGTAGTCTCCCGCCATCCGGCGTTCGAAGGGCTGGGCTTGGTGGTTGGCAGAGGCTACCTCGAGGAACGCGTTCAAAGACACTGGCTTCGGTCAAAGGAAGGGATTTCTTGCTGTTTTCTCGAGGTCGGGTGTTTGGGGGGGTAACACATGACGTATCGGAAGGACGAGAGTTATGTATATGCGGGATGATGAGGTCAACAGCATTGTTCTTTTGGTTCCATTCGCGACGACGTGGTTCTGGGGAGAACGTTCGGGAGGAAACGGTTCCAAAGTGTCTGAGAGGAAGGCCCCGAAAGTAGTCTCGAGGCCCTAATGCAACAGAGGAGGCCGTCCGTGAGGGTTGAGACGAAGGGTGACGAAGCGAGGCGAGGCGAGGCGAGGAATGCGATGGCGGTCTCACGGACGCTGCCCTCTCTCGATGACCCTGACTATCATTGACAAAGTACGTACTTGACACCCGTCTGGCGTCGATCAGAGGACATCCCGACCCCAACAGGCGCTGGAGAAAGGGGTCCTCTGGATCGGCGAGGCTGTCGATGTGGCTGTTTTCTGGTGGTGACACGCACGCAAAAGGAACAGCGACGACTTTGTCTGCCACTGCCTGAGGTGCCTGGCGTTGTAAGCAGTAGATCCTCCTTTTCTCTCATGGATTTTCGAGAGGAGCTCAGGCATGGAGTGTGCCGTTCAGGGAAGCAAGCTCACGCGGGTTGCTGATCGTTGTTGGAGAATCCCTGCCCGCTGTTTACAACACACAGTAGTGCCGTTAACGGTCTGTTACAGAACGACCACCAGGTTGTTTTTCTTGGTGGTTTGGGTCTGCGGCACCGCAGTCGCGTAGAGCTAGAGGTAGGTACCGCAGTAAGTTGGGATGCCAACCACGCTTCGGGTCGATACCCTTGGGGAGGGGGGACCGCCACTCTCGGGAGTCGGAGGCCATGGATGGATGGAGGGATGGAGTGATCGCCATAGTTCAAGAGTCCGAAGGGGTCCAACCACCAGGAAGAAGTCTGCAGAGCACCTGTTGGTCGCGTGGTTGGGAGGATGGGCTGAGATTGAAATGGGCAAAGGTCGTCACTTAATTCGCCTGCCGATCTGTGGCTGCGTCACTGCCCCAAGTTTTGCTTGTTTTTCCCCTTCTTCCGAAGCGGTGACTTTTGGAGGAAGATGGATGGGTGGACAAGAAAGCGAAATCCACCATGCCATCGTGGCAGACGTTGACGGGGACATTTTTGGGGGGTGGGAGACTCGCGGCTGTTGCGCGGCCAGCAAGCAGGTGGGAAAGAAAGTCCCAAGGTTGATGCAAGTAGATCTTTTGGACATTCCACAATGAGGTGTATGAAGTAGGTACCTGACCGTTACACGAAATACTCCCCCGTGGAAAAGCGAGGTTCGGTGCTAGGAATAAAAGGGAATGCCAAGAGCAGGAGCATGAGTCGATACGTATCTTTTCTCCTTTTTTTTTTTTTTCTCTGTCTCTCTCCCTCAAGTTGATTCCCAGACGACCACCTTCGCGACTTGGCTTGGCGTTAGTGGTCCTGAAGCTTAGGTATAAAGTGAGAAGCGGATTCAGTCGCACTTCGTCCTCAGCCCGGTCACCTTGTTTGTTTGTGGTTTAGTGGACGTACCCTTGGGAGGGAGGTCTGAAAGGGCACGCAAGGTACCTTACTGCCTGGCGCATGTCTCCACTCTTGCTCAGGTCGACCGTCGGTGATGACGGCTTATAGGTAGATGGAGGTTCCTTTTGGGTATGGAACCGGGTAAAAGATACTTTCTCGGCCTCAGCTGGTAACCGCTTCGGGGTTGAATCCGACAGCCCTGGTGGTGACCGTGTCCACTGTCCAGCAGCGGTCTGGCAGCGGTCCAGTCCCGGCCACAGGCCAGGGCGTGTCCAGTGATGGCCAGGGCAGTGGCCGCCGCTGAGAAGCCGCCCAGGACTGTTGCTGCTGTTCAGTGGCAGAAACTGCCCCAGGCTCTCACATTCAGACACAACGCCGGGCTCGTCTCTCGTGCCCTGCCAGGTTCTCCAGCACTCCAGCACCTTCACCGAGAGAAAGTTCCCCAAATTCACAAATGATGCCACCACCCCCCCACACTT
Source organism: Colletotrichum neosansevieriae (assembly GCA_036785495.1). Taxonomy (NCBI): domain Eukaryota; kingdom Fungi; phylum Ascomycota; class Sordariomycetes; order Glomerellales; family Glomerellaceae; genus Colletotrichum; species Colletotrichum neosansevieriae. The sequence goes on along the minus strand of JAVHLV010000063.1, from coordinate 18,494 downwards.
GCAGTCTGCACCTGCACCCGCACCTTACACCCCTCGGGTCTTTGTCCTCTCTTTCTCTCGTGTCCCCCCGGGGCGCTGTCCTTCTCCCGCCTGCTCGCCTGCTCTCCTTCCCTCTCCGCTGTCCATCATCCCCTCTACTCCCCTTGAGACACCCCCAAGGCAGATCTCCCTATTTCACCTCAGCTTGGCCAAGCATTCGCCTCACACCTCACTCAAGGTGCTGCCACAGGGTGCGGCCAGACCCAGAATCAGCCCCCCCCCCCCCCCCCCCAGAGACCAAGGTAGGTCCCTTTTTTTCTTTTTTTTTTTTTCTCCTCAGCCTTCCTGCATCAAGCAAGTACCTCACGCGGGTACCTACCTACCTTTACTCTCCCGAGTGCTTCCTTGATGAGGTACCTTTCCACCACTGCGTCCATTTGTCTGCCGCGAAGAAATACTTCCTTCTTCCTCCGCCCACGTCCCGCCTCGTCCCATTACGATGCTCGTTTACTAACCCGCTCCTCCCGCGCTTTCCCTCCAGGGTTCACTTTTTTACTCTTCTGCTCTCTTCATTTTACCCAGCTACTCGCTCTCTCTCTCTAATACCTTACCGAGAGGCCAATCTACCAAAATATCCCCCTGGTCCTCGACCAAATCCATCACCGAGGGGCCCCGCGAAAACAAAACGACTACCACTGCCTCGCCTTGCCTTACAATACCACCGCCCAGTCCAGTCCAGTCCAGTCCACCCTCACACGCGCACTTTTCTCTCTCGACAAGATGGATCTTAACCTCCAACTTGCCGTCCGTCAGGTCTGCGCCTGTCCTCTGTAAGGATCAAGGACACGCGAAGAGGTCTCTTTTCAACACGCCTCTTGTCTTGTCTTTCCCCGCGAGGAGACCGCCGACACAGCAATTACACGCCGTTTAACACTTGCAACTCTACCAAACCCACGAAACCAACCGCTCACACGACCACTTACCCTTTCCTCGCCCTCCTGAGAACGTACAATTTTAACCAGCCCCTGCTATACAAATCGACGATCATACCAAGTCACGCGAGCAAGTCTCTTGACTACCTTCCATCTACCTTCCATAACTTCACTCATAACCTCCTACGACCAACACCCATTCACACATGGCTGCTGAAATGGTCTCGAAAAGAAGCACTAGAATGTTTCTTGAGGACGCCGGCTGTCACCCAGAAGAAGATCCCGCCTACCGACCCGCGCGAAGAAACTCCAAGCAAGACGACCCGACCTCGTTGGAGGTTTCAGAAAAGTGCCAACCGAAAGTGCCTTCAAGAAAAGGATCGCGCGAATTCATTAGCCCTGTCGAAACGACGATGGATGTCTACACGCAGAAGCAGGTCATGCTGTCGGTGGAAGAAGAGTTGTTGAAGGCCGCCAGCGCTGAGAAGGACGCTATGCGGCGCGATGATGGACTGCTCAAGGTCGCCGCCGAGATCCAGGCGCCCCTGGCATCCCCGATATCTCCGGGCATTGAGCGAGTTCTGCCCATCGACGGTCGCCCCATCAACTTTGGAGTCGTGGTGCCTGGAGTGTACCGAAGCAGCTACCCTAAGCCCGAGGATTTTGGCTTCATTCGCAACCTCGGTCTGAAGTCGATCGTGTAAGTGGAAAATATAATCGTGCTGGTCTGCGGCCCCACTAACAATTCTATAGTACCTTGGTTCAAAAGGACGATGTTGATGAGCCTTACACAAATTTCATGTCCAACAATGGCATTCGGCACCATGTGTTCAATATGAAGGGCACAAAGAAGGAGGCCATCCCCATCCGGACAATGAAGGCAATCCTGAGACTAGTGCTCAACCGCGAAAACCACCCTGTTCTCATCCACTGCAATCATGGCAAGGTAATATATCCCATTCCACCAGAACACACATACACATGCTGACCAAACAATACAGCATCGCACTGGATGTGTGGTTGGTGTGATCCGTAAAGTGACCGGCTGGGAGCTCACCAACATTGTGGATGAGTACCGAACATACGCCGAGCCCAAGGTCAGAGACTGCGATGTTAAGTACATCACTGACTTCGACCTCTCTGACCTCTCAAATCTGTTTGTCCGCGAGGCAAATGTGAGGTTTCGTATCCGTCACTTCATCCGCGTCACCCTCTTCAGCGTCTTTGTCATCTTCATTTGGGCCTTCTCAGGACATAAAATGTCAAATGGGGCCAGGCGCGTCAAAGATGTAAGGTGACAACCCCCTACCTCTCACAATTCACGGGTCCTTGCATGATTCTTGGCGTTGAGCGGATGTTTGCCGATGTCTGAATTTGGTGGAGCATGGTCCTAAACCTGGGCCTACTCGATAACAACAATACCCTTGCACAACAAAGACAGAGACGTTTAATAGCGGGAACAATAGGTGATTGGACGAAAGCAGAGAGGCGGTCTACTTCATTGCAAAGACAGGTTGGTCAGCAGAGACGGTTGGTGCAGCATTTGGCGAAAATAACGAAGAGAAGAGAAAAGAAACCAGGGACAACAAAAACAGTGAACCAAAAAGGTTTGGTACACTGATATCTCTGCCTTGAGGTTCAGTTTTGACTGCCTGGGCCTGGAAAGATGACAACTGTATTTTTCCTTTGTTTGTGGATAGACAGAGTATGGGGACTCATCAAGAGCTGAGATGTCTCCTTTTGGCGTTACACTTGAGACTTATGGGCAGGTTCACCTGAATTGGCATTCAGGCCCGTACACATTCTCCTTTCTGCTGCATTGTACAACAGCAACATTTAGGGCGGGCAGGCAGATAAATAGCAAGAGCACAAGACTCTTCTCTGGCAATGACTTGGCTTGCCCGTGATTGACGACTTGATTGGTGTATGATTGGTGTCTTTTCTTCCATTCTTTGACGTAGTTATGGTTTTATACAAGCTTCCCTTGAGGCTCTGCTGCCCCCCTCTTGCTATTTCTGTCTTCAGGCCTGAGCTCTGAAGCTTGTCGGGGCAATGCAATGCCATGTAGATCTCTCTCCAGACGCCGTTTCGCATGTCAACGTTTCGTCTCATGACTCAACGTCTTTCAATATCTGACAGGTTTCTCCTATATTCGTACAACGCTCCTGTGGCCCATTCTTTGCTTGGGCTTGGTGGTTTCCTGGTTCTGGTCAACTCAAGCCGACCCATGGCCAAGCCAAACAGAAGGGAGACGAGCCTCAAGCAAGGCGGGTATCCATCACCCCTTCTCTCCCCTTTTAGTCTCGTACATCCGATGTCCCCTCTTCGATCGCCGGGCCAGCCTTTCATGAATCTCCTCCCCAGCGATTCCTCGCCTTCCTGTCCGCCTCATCCTTCTTCCGGTCCCCGCTGGCATAGACCCACGCTCCCGCGGCCGAGTTGGCGAAGCCCATTCCAATGGCCACGCCACGCACGGCGCCGCGGGCCGTAAACTTTTTCCGTAGCGGTTGGCGCCGGCGGAGGGCGAGCAAGGCGTAGAGGCCGGAGAGGGCGCACGTGAAGCCTGCGCTGTCGGTGGGGAAGCCGGCGAGGTTGACGTAGCTGCTGAACAGGAGGGCCGGGGCGAAGGAGAAGGGGAGGATCTTGAGGGGACGGCCGTGGAGGGCGGCGATCAGGATTGCGTGGATCGCGGGCGGGAGGGGATTTGCTGTGTGATTCGATTGTGTTAGTGGGCGTGGTCACACGTGGAAACGGGAGCGTATGGTGAAGAGATATGAGGATTGAGGAGGTAGGATTGAGGAGGTGCATACTGCCGTATTCATGTAGATTGGACAGGAGTGACTTCTTTGCCTCCTCGGCTTTTGGTGCGCTGTCTCCGGACGCCATTGTCGTGGTCTGCGAGGAGAGTCACTAATGGCGTTGGGAATATCGTGAACGATTTTTGGGTCGGGCGACTAAAATCAGCTGCTCTTCCCTTGGGGTTCTCCCCAAAAAGTGACGTGCTTTATCGATAAGAGGTGGTCTTTGCGCCGCTGACTCAGCCTGATCGCATCCAATCAGCTGGTCTCTCAATTTCGACCTCGTGTGGGCTGGCCACCACTGCTGCTTGGCTGCAGACTGTCTTGTTCCTCTTTTTGGAAGGAACTTACGACCCTGGCCTATTTTTCCCTCCAAACGAGCAAGACAACGGACACGATTCCTTGAACCGCTACGGACCAGTCGATCAAACCTATTCATTTCAGGGCCGTCTTTCTGATACAGTCCGCCGTCGCTGAGACTTTTCCACCTGAGCTCAGCTTGAAAGAACACCACAGCTGAAGCGGGGGAATCGTTCCGGAGTTCCCAGCCTTGTCGACTGCCATCTTGCCAGATAGGCGAAAACCACCAATCACCACCGCACCACCGAAAGACCGCGCATCATCAGAACTCCCTCGACGACGTCACCTCTGAACCCCCTCGACGGCAAGTCTTTCCGCGAACGCATATCGCTCATCCCGAAATCGGTGAATCCTTTGGCCATCCATCCCATCGACCCAGCAACCGTACCCGGGAAAAACAAAAACCAAATAAAACATCCAACCCAAGACCGGCCACGATGCCGAGCGCAACAGCCTCGGGGGCCGACACGGGCGGCGGCGCCCGCAACCGCGAGCACAACCAGGGCAACCAGGGCCGCAGCTACACGGTCGAGCAAAAAGCGGCCGTCCTGCGCATCCGCAAATGCTCCCCGACGGCCTTCTACGACATCCTCGGGCTCGAGGACGTCAAGACGACGTGTACGGACGGCGAGATCAAGAAGGCGTACCGCAAGCAGTCGCTGCTCACGCACCCGGACAAGAACGGCCACGAGCACGCGGACGAGGCATTCAAGATGGTCAGCCGCGCGTTCAGTGTCCTGGGCGACAAGGAGAAGAGGGAAAAGTTTGACCGGTTCGGCACGGATCCCGACTCCAGGTTCGGGCAGCAGCAGGCGCAGAACCCGTTTAGCGGGTTTGGACAGAGGAGGCAAGGCGGCGGCGGCGGTGCAGGAGGCGGTGGTGGATTCGGGGGAGGTATGGATGAGATGACGCCCGAGGAGATGTTCCAGCGGTTCTTTGGCGGAGGGTTCGGTGGGGGACCGTTTGGTGGAGGTAAGAATACTCCCGAGATTTCCATGGAGAGGACGACTTGTTCTCCGCATCGGAACGCGTCGTCTCACACGAGGGACTGGACGGAGGAATGCGCTCGTTGGAAAGGCAGACGCTGACACATGCTTTCTCACAGGTTTCGACACGGGGCCGCAGTTTGTGTTCAACTTTGGCGGCGGACCGGGGTTCAGGGTGCACCAGTTCGGCGGGGCGCGGCCGCGGAGGAGACCGCGCGAGGCGACGGAGCAGGAGGGCGGCGGGCTGTCGACGCTCATGGGCCTGCTCCCGATTTTGCTGCTGTTCGTCTTCCCGCTCATCTCGAGCCTCTTCAGCGGCGGGTCGACGCCGAGCGGGCCCAGCATGGTGTACGACGCGCCCAAGGGGCAGAACACGATGGGGCGGACGACGCCGAACCTGGGCGCCAAGTACTTTGTCAACCCAGCGGAGGTGGAGTCGTACACCAAGGGCAAGCTGGAGAAGCTGGATCGCACGGCGGAGATTAGTCTGGTGCGGACGCTGCGGTACGAGTGCGAGAACGAGATGATGGCGAAGCGGAGGATGTACGACGCCGCGAGCGGGTGGTTCTTCCAGGACCCGGATAAGATGCGCAAGGCGGACGAGTATGAGATGCCGTCGTGTAAGAGGCTTGATAAGTACGGCGTTGGACGCGGCTGAAGAGGAAATATCGTGTTGTCGTTCCTTGGCGTTTGGGGGGAGAGCTCTTTTTTTTTTCTTCTTTTTCGTTCAGGGATTCATAGCATTGTTTTGGATTCAAGACGGGCATTGTGATGAGGAAAGTATTGCTTCTATATATCTTTTTTTCCCTTCCCCCCCACCCCACACCGGAACCCCGTCCCGGGTCATGATAGAGATGCCGATCTGCGGTGTTTTGGGGCGGGCTGGGGTAATGTCTGATGAGGAGTAGTCTTATGTCTCCCATCATCAAAGTTCGTTCAGGTGTGTTGTGTGTGGTATGTGTCACGAGATTTATCGTAGACTACAATCGAAGGCTGTATGTGCTGTGATAATTCGTGGTTGTCTGGGGTGTGCCTATGATGGGTGCGGCGACGACGCAGAGGAACCCACGGCGGCGGCGGGTGCCAGAGGGATGTTGACATGAATGAGCAGCACCTGATCACACGCGATTCTCCCCACTGCAAAATGTTTATTCCCAAGGGGGACTACCCTCGCTCAATGGCCATCGTGTGGGTATTAAATTAGAAGGTGGCACACTTGGCTGATTACGTTCGACACGCAAGTAGATGCATCGGGTGCGCCTTTTGCCCGGAAGTCTGAGTTATGAGAAGAAGATGTCGCCGACGTTGAGATGAGCTGGGCCATGTCACTAGAGGCAACTAGAAGGACAGCATGCAATGTGGTGTGCTCTCACCCTTCTTCGGCTCGTCTGCAGTATTCGTCCCAAACATATCCCAGACAAGGTGGCAAGCATCAGCGACGGGACGCGCCAACGTACGTTGGACAATGCATACCTTACGCTATAGAACCTCAGTGAGTTATTATCCTTTCACAAATGAGTCTGACTATCTGTGGCGCAGGAGGACTGGGTGAGAGGAAGGGGTTATAAATATGTTTTTTGCTTCTAAACTTATTGCTTAAGGCAGTTAAAAGTCGAGATTAAGTATGAAAATATTATTTTAATAAGTATTACTTTTGTCTTTTAGATGCCTTATAGCTAGAGCCTGGCCGTTTGAACACTCTCGAGCTCCTCAATCTGCTTTGACTATGCTGGGTTAAAATGCGTTTAGCTATCCCTTGTTGTGGAAATAACAAAGATAGGAGGAGTAATTTGAAGTATATGCTGGACGTGTGAGCATGAGCTATTTTCGTCTTTGTCCGCAGACAGTTGATTTATGTTCGCGCTGAATACCTGCCTGAACATGGATATAGGATGGCGATTGCGGAATGTGGTAACAACTGATAATGGACGGGCTGTTGGACATGGGTTTTGTGGCCAAAAGCTTCAACAACGTGTGAATGCAGAAATGGCCTAACAATTCTCATCTAATGACACTTTATTGAGTAGATTGAGGTCCTAAGGATTGTTCATCAAACTCATACAGATAGATACATATAAATCCACTGGATATCATTCCATTGTGTCATTGTCACTTTCTCTTGATGAAAGAGAGTTTGTTGTTAGTGACGGAAGTCTACCTCAGATACAGGCTGAGCCTGCTTCTAAAATTCTATGTTATTTCCCATATAGTTGTTTCTGTCTGTCTGCTAAAAGACTCCTGGCTACAGCATGCTGAGTCGGGAGTTATATAGTGTCGCAGTTGTTTCGAATATAGATGTCTAAGTTCTGAAAGGTAGCCAAGTATTGAATTACCAAGTCATGCAGCAGATCGTCCTTGCCGTGCAATTCCATGGTTGACGAACGAAGGTGACCGATGCTGTACCTCCTTCCTTATCGAATAGCCTCTTGCCATGTGAGGTTGCAGGAACAAACCTAGGTCACATGCGACAACCATCCCGATCAAATCAAGCTCCGCGAAAGCTTCCAAGGATATCGGAGCACAGCAGACGGAAGGTGATAATCTCATTACCGTTCCCCCGCAGTAAGATCGACTAGAACGGCACAATAGAGACCCTGAAAGAACAGCTTTTGATGCTCAGTCGACCTCCCCTACCCACATGGTCAGGTCTGAAGTCATTCGCGTTCGTCCCGTGACTCATAGCACCGGAACACCGGAGGAAACCTCACCGAGAAGAGTTCTCGACAGAGTTTGAACCCCAGATTGGAGATTGGAGAAAAGGCTCCTGAAGGCTTTTCTTTTTTGGCTGCTCCTGGGCATGACAGCTGGGCATATGTTGCTATGCCGCACTTAGTTTTGAGCCCCGACTCAAGGATATGCCGGATCCCGCGTTGAAACACAATGAGATGCTTTTCAACATCAGGCTAGCGGAGGCCTCAGTTGGCCGCCTAGTCCCTGCGGTCTCAGGTCAGGCATTACTCAGAACGATCACGATATACGAGGCCATAGGCTCTCGTGGCGTCTCTAAGTTATATATAACTGAGTAGAATGCCAAGAAACCAGCGTGGAAGGCAGCAGTAGCTTTCCAGGTATTGTATAAAGTGTGTTGTGCATAGTAGAGCACATGATATGGGTTAAATTTGTGTGAGAAAGTGTAATTACCCCCATGTGGCTGAATATGGGTGGCGAAAGGCACTAGAAGAAACCAGGGCCTTCTTCACGAAGGTTGGTCCGAGATTTAGAAGTAAAAAAAGATGTGAAGGGCGCAGAGTGTATTGTATGGAGGAAGCATAGTAAGCAGTCGCATTTCTAGCGTCAAACCCGTCCCATGCGAGCCGCGAACAGGCAGTATGGGGCATGTTCGAGATCCCGAATCGAAATAACGCAAGTGACATCGAGCTGAACAAGGTTCTGAAGTGCAAGACTTTTCCTTTTCCAATCGAATTCGGAGATTTGGGCTTTCTCTTGAGTAAAACCCAACCAGATTCGGATTCATGCCTGGTTGTTCGTCGTCGAGAGAGAGAGGCTCGCAAGGTGGGTTGCAGCCGAGGCTGGGCCTCGAGGGCTCAAGCCGGTGTGGGCCCCCCCCGTTGTGAAACCGAGGCTCGAGCCGCAGAACTGCAGGTTAAAAAAAAAGGGCTGAGAGCCGGGTCTGCTTGAGCGTGTATGCGACTTTTTCTGGTGTTATGCAGTATCAGTACTGCGTATCAACGTATGGGCGTATGGGCGTATTGGTGTGTTGGAGGACTTGGCGGGGGCGGGGGCGGTCCCTGTTGCGAGAGTCACGAGCACGGAGCACCGCCGGAGCGTTGCGTCATGGCGCGGGGGGATGTCCCTGGACGGTAAGTGGCCAGGCGGCAGAGTCAGGGTGGGTCTTTTGGGAGCTATGGTGGGTGGTGGCTTGTGGCGTCGATCCACATTACCGCCTCTCAGCCACATGTCCATCGGTCACTGCTTTCTTCCCTCTCCCCCTTCGAGGCACTCCCCAATCGCAATTAGCAACAGCCTTACGGACACAAGCACCCACGATGTTTGGCGTTCTCCTGATGCCGGTCTGGTGGTGTCAGCGGCGTAAGCGACATGTACTCTCATCTCCCGCAAGCAACGTCGCCATCGAAAAAAGCCGGATCCCGAAGACGACGGACGGCCCAGTGGATAACACGTATCTGGGTGAGTTGACGCGCAAGCTTCAGCAACAGGCTCTTCCATCCCATCCGACCGTGCCTTGCCTTTGTCCCATTGGGGACCTGCATGTTGCTTTGCTGCTGCTTGCTGGTAGCATTTGGGTTCTAGTAAGCCCGTCGTCACTCCGCGAAATGCAGCCGAACTCGTCATCAAAAAGCCACTGCGAAGCTTGCCGATAACCGTACCACACTCTGGCGTGGCGGGCTTCCGTTGCCCATATCGTAGAGAACAGCATGACATGGCCCAATCCGCTTTGCCTTTTGCAATCGACATCGTCCCTTTCTTGGACTTCGCAAAAGCAGGTCTCAACTTATTCCTGCAACGCTGGAGGGCCCGTATCCTGTTGCCTGGCGGTACTGAACCCGACTCGGGTCGTCAAGGATCTTCCCACATCCGAGACTGGCCAGCCAGTGAAGCTGGTCGTTGCTCGCCTTCAAGCAGCCATGACATGGGAGCTCTGCGGAGCAGCAGCAGCAGCAGCCAACACTACCCGCTGCGGTTCCCTGTCCGCGTAACTCGACCTGCTTGTGCCGCCCGGAGGTCCACTCTGTCTTGCGGCAGTGACCTAAGCACGTGAGAGTAGCAATGAGAAGAGGGAGTGCGTCCTTTCGGACATAAAGGTAACCAAGTACCAAGAAGAGGGAGTGCCGGCACTGAGCCGCCGCAATTGATGCTGAGTGCCAGGCCAGGCGAGGCATGGAACCTGGTGGACGAGGTGAAGGTAGAAGAAGTAAGGTAAGGTAAATGGTACGAAGATAGGTACTTGGAAGTACGTACCGTTGCAGTGGGGGAGGCGCACCGCCACTTTCCATTCAGCGTTGAGCGTTCTGCGCCAACAAGCAAACAGCAGCAGCAGCAGCAGCAGCAGCAGCAGCAGCAGTGACGCAGATAATGGAACTGGACTGGAAAGCGCCTGCTGCACAGCTGGTCTCGGCTTTTCCCAGGTTTCTCACCTCAGACTTGCTCGTCCGCCGCCAATTCCTGTAACCTCCTTTGCAACATTGCTTCATCTTTTTTGCCCAGCCTGTCATTCTGCAGTTTGATATCTCCCAAACGGTTCTGGGGATCCCCGTTTTGCGACCCATCGCTTGTACATACCTTTTTCGGTCCTAAGCCAAGTGCTTGTAATAATTTAGAGGTCCTACTGACAGCCCACCGAATGACGACACCCGCTGGAGCTTCTTCGCTTCGTCTTCGCCCTTGTCCTCGTCCTGGTCTTCGCCCGACCGTTTGCCGAACACATCTTCAACCTCGGTTGCTGCAGCTTCCTCAGCTGCCATAGCGGCTCCAACATTGCTATCACCCGGCTTTGCTCATTTGCCTGCTTGGGACGGGAGAACGCCTTCGAATTGGTTCTCAGCGACATCTCGAACGCCCCCGCCCCCGTCCGAGACCTCGGGACTCTCGTCGACATGGTCACTCGCAAGCCTGTCCCCGACGACACCTCCGTGGACACGAATTCCGCTCCCCAGTTACAAGACATGAGGAAAGAGTTATGGAGTGCTACAGAGTCCCCCGCGGACGTCGACGACGTGTGGGACGATGCTTCACAGCAGAAAGGTGCCGCCGCACTGATTCAGCACCCCGCCCATCAGGACGTCCCGGACTCCCTCAAACCCGGCGCCGGCGCCACGACAAACGGCGCAAATCCAACCAACGGCGACTGGAACGACATCAACGGCAGTCGACCTCAGACCGCGGGCGATTTCACAAACGAGACGCCCGACATTCCCCTAGCGCTCCGGCCAGGACCCCCTCAGGGCCCGCCGTCACGATCCGACACGAACCCGTTTAAGAGGAAGGAGGTCCGGCCTGGTTCCGATCAGACATCTCCGCAGGCTAACAGCACTCCGACGATGCCGCCGACGCAACCTTTGTCGCAGATGAGTACCGGCGAAATCAGTAACAACCCGTGGCAGCCAGCGCTTGACCAGCATGCCCTCCACCAAGAGCAAAAGGCCGTCGCTTCAAGTGCTCAGCAGCCACTCCGCGCGCAGCCCAGCTCAGACATTGAACAAGATGCTTGGTCTGTATCTCAAGACTCGAGACTGCCGCCAATATCGACGTCCCCGGCGCTGGTGTCGCTCCCATCGGAGCCCACCTCGCCAGCCTGGGACGATCTACCGGAGAATCAGCCTAAGCAGTCACCACAACCCCCACCAACGCCGAAAGAGATTACCAACGACGTTGCCGAAGAACAGCACATCTGGGATGACCTTGGCACACAGAACAAGGACAAGGGAAAAGCTCACGCCGCGGTTGCGCCCCTGACAACGGTGGACGACGGACCCATTGACGATTGGAACCTAATCGATGCGCCAGCTGGCGCAAGTACTCCCGCACCAGCTGCCCCGGCCACAGCAGAGACGAGACCGCAGACAGTTGGACTGCTGATCGATACAGATGTGCCATCTGGGGAGGGTAAACGTAAACCACCAGCCTTGCCTCCTCGCAATGACGAAGAACAACCACCCCGCCAACCGCCTCGACCCGTCGATGGAAAGTCTGAAACATATCAGATCAAGAACATCAACTGGCATGACCACAGTGCCGAGAAGAACCCGCGAACTTCACCCATCCTCGTTCAGAACGCCAACGGTCCTTGTCCGCTCGTAGCTCTTGTCAATGCCTTAACCCTTACTACACCGCCATCATTGTCTGACACTGCGCTTGTGCAGGTGCTTCGTTCGCGAGAACAGATCAGCCTTGGCTTGTTGCTGGATGCGGTATTCGATGAGCTGATGTCAGACAGGAGAACGCACGAGGACGCTACTTTACCTGATGTGAACCAGCTGTATGATTTTCTCAAAGGCCTCCACACGGGAATGAATGTCAATCCTCGCTTCATCCCCACCCCGGAGATAGTCAAGGCGTTCAAGCGCACTTCTCTCACTCACTTACATCCAACCGAACGCGATGACTTGATTCCCGGGACTTTTGAGGACACTACCGAGATGGCTCTTTACGCTGCTTTTTCCATCCCACTTATCCATGGTTGGTTACCGACCAAGTCCGACCCCGCCTACGGTGCTTTTGAGCGCCAAGCTGCCTCATTCGAAGACGTGCAAGGGCTTTTGTTCCGCGATGAAGAGCTTCAGGAGAAGCTCGGCTCGTTGACGGAGGACGAAGAGCAGGTGTATTCGGATATCCAATACATCAAGGCATTCCTGGATTCATCTGCAACTCAGCTCACGGCTTGTGGATTAGACGTCATCACGAAAGCCATGAAGCCAGGCTCGGTCGCGATTCTCTTCCGCAATGACCACTTTTCCACCCTGTATCGACACCCAACAAATATGGAACTACTGGTGCTTGTTACCGATGCCGGCTACGCTTCTCACGACGAGATTGTGTGGGAATCTCTCGCCGATGTGAACGGTGAGCGCACTGAGTACTATTCCGGAGATTTTCGAATCGTTGGCGGCGAGCAAACGCAAGGCAATTCTCGCGGGCAGCAAGGCGGCGGCCATCGCAACCAGCCACGGCCTTCTATCAACACAAACCAAAGCAACGGAGGAGATTGGACAACCGTACAGGGTCGTGGCCGGCGTAAGAACCTTGACGCGCCAACCAAAACGGACGAAACTCCTCTGTCGCCGAATCACGAACAAGAAGACAGGGACCTTGCCCTCGCGCTGCAATTGCAAGAGGAGGAAGAGCAGCGGCATCGCGCCGAGCAAGCAGCCCGCCGACGCGAAAGCATGCTTAGTGAGCAGTTTATCGAACAGCAGGCTCGTGTGCAGCAGGGCCCAACGACTCGGCGTGCCGCTAACAGGGCAGTGGCAAGGGCTGGTGTAAATCGAAGCACAAGTAATGCAACGTCACCGCAGAACAGCAACATCTCTGTGCCACCTTCCTCAGGTCGGCAGCCGGGTCAACCACCCCAAATGATACGGCCACTTGTACCGCCGACGGTGCCTGTTCGTAGGCAGGGAGTCAACCGTCCGGCTGACGAAGGGGTGGACGATGCGCCGCCGACATATGAGCAGGCTCAGGCCGCCGCCAAGTATGAGCCACCTCCCGGACACCCGCACCACCATGCAAGCAGTCCAGTTGCCGGCCGGCAAGGAAACAGCAGCGGCGCGGGACCCTCGTTCCCACTTTCGCAAGGGCGTCCGGTCATGGGCGGCGGTCGAGGCAGGGTCACGGGGCCTGGAGGTGTTGTAGGAAGTTCATCGGGAGGAAGGGATAGGGACTGCATTGTCATGTGAGGGAAAAGCGCCACGGTGCTTCCATGGATAAGGCGTTTTTGTTTCATTGGTATTTTTGTTTTTGCGGGCATAGGTAGCCTGCGGCAGCGCTCCCGAGAAAGCGCGCATCGGATTTGAACAACACAGATTTCCTCAGCGGACGGCGTTGGAACCATGAGTTAGGATTCCATAGTCATGAATTGAAGAATTGATGAAGAGCTTGTCATTCCTGCTCCGTGTATGGGTATTGATGACGGAATCTCACCAGCAGGATCCACGAGGGTTTGCTGCAGGGGGAGCTCGGCCGGGGCGCACATGGGAAGCTCCCGATTAGCTGACCGACGCCACACTCGAATCCAGCTAGGCAGGCGGTCAAGGAGCTTGCATTGAATCGTCGCATCGGCGTTTGCGCTTTCCACCACGTTTTGATGTCATTGACTCTTGAGCGGCGGGGGTGTGCAACGCTGGGTTTTGTCAGTACAGGCACATTAGAGAAGTCGGCTCGGTCAAATCTTGACGTCTGACCATCCTTCTTTTCAATTATCGCAGTATTCTCTTGATCGGCCTTCGAAACAACGGCAACATGGCCCTCCTCGACGGGTACCTACCGCCGTCGAGAGAGAACTGGCAGCTCCTCTCGACAATATGGCAGATCGCTTACCCTATTGTGCGTGCTCTTCCTCCGGCTCAGCATATTGTGTGGGGCAAAGGAGGCTAACCTGACTCTCGATGGATAGGTCGGATCGATGCAATACTTCATCTCCTGGTACGGAATGGGCAAGACGTCCGTCGTCAGCCGCATCAACATACCCGGCCGTATCGCCTGGTTCCTCATGGAAGCCCCGGGCTTCATCACGCTCCTCTACATCATGAACACGCTTCCCGCGCAAGTCGGGATCGATGACCTCCCATGGCAGAACAAAGTCCTCGCCGGACTCTTTGTACGTTTTCCCCTCCCTCCTCCTTTCTGCAGAAACCCTTCCGCTAACGTGTTGCGTTTCCCTTTGCCCTCGAAAGGTGATCCACTACTGCTACCGCGCCGTTCTCTACCCCGTCATCCAGCCGTCCATGTCGCCGATCCACCCCCTCGTCGCCGTTTCCGCCCTCGGCTTCCAGCTCTGCAACGCGACCTGTCTGGGCGGCTGGCTCGCGGCCTACGGGCCCACGACGGCCTCGGCGTGGGAGAAGCAGCTCGGCTACGGCGGGCTGGCGCAGTTCGTCGCGGGCATCGCCGTGTTCTACGTCGGGCTGGTGGGGAACTACTACCACGACGAGGAGCTCCGCGAGATCCGCCGCGCGGAGCAGCGCCGGCAGGAACGCATCGTGAGGGAGCACAAGGCCAAGGGCGCCGAGGGCAAGGTCAGCGTGGACAAGCACTACAGAATACCGGAGACGATGCTGTTCCGGTACATGCTGTTCCCGCACTACTTTTTGGAGTGGGTCGAGTGGTTCGGGTGGTGGATGGCGAGCGGCTGGGGGATGCCCGGGCGGGCGTTTTTGGTGAACGAGGTTACGGCCATGTTTCCTAGGGCCAGGTCCGGGAGGGCTTGGTATATTGAGAAGTTTGGGGAGGAGAAGATTAGGAGGAAGTGGGTTATTATCCCGGGAGTGTATTGACATGTCGGTCATGCGGACTTGATTAAGCGATTTGGGGCTTCGTTGGTGAATGCTGACGATGCTTCATTTGCTTTTCAGAAGTCACTTGCTGAGAATGCACGTTGTTTTGGTTGTTGCGAAATCCCCCACGTTCAACTGAACTGAATTATGCCCACCCTCACGATTCCGTACGGGAAAGAAGCTGAGTACCACCCAGGATCTCCTTGATACGCAAGCAAACCCATCCCTCGATTACTCGGCAGGGGTTCCTCCTTCAAAGGCTTCCTTCCATAACCGCAGAAACTGCAGTTCGTCAGTTCGTCAGTTCGGCGAGGGCGAGAAACCCTTCAGGGGCTTGCACTTACACATTCCAGTGGGCGTGAATACTCCGGTCGTTAAGGTCCCTCCTCACCTTGCTGCAGAAGACCAGGGTTTCCTCTCGGGTCCAGCCCAGTACGCGGGTGCACAGAGCGAGGGTCGAAGCCTCGAGGGCCTCCAAGCTATCGAGTTGAGACCAGTCGCCCAGCTCCCGCAGCTTCGGATCCGCGGGCCAGCCGCAGAGGGGTCAAAGGCGCCTTTCCTCCACGACGTCTACGAAGCCGGCGTCTTTGAGCATCTGCTTGAAGTTCGCCGGCACGGTGATGGGTCTCCCCATGGCGGCCGTCCCTTCCATGAGGACCGACGACCACCTGGCAAGGGCTGAATCGGGCTTCAAAGTCGATCGGGAAGGCGTTGTCCTGCAGCTCGATGTAGCCGCCTGGCTCGAGGTTTCTCAAGACGAGATGTGAGCGCTGATCTGTTGGAAAATAGTGCAATGCAATGGGCGGAATGGGGGGGGGGGGGGGGGGGGGGGGAGGTTTACTCGTAGGCCTGCGCGATCATCTTTTCCCAGCTGGCGAAACAGGCGTTCGTTCATGTGGCGGACGAAGATGAAGTCGAAGGGGATCGACCAAGTCCATTCCTTGTCTACATCGTCGAGCTCGAATGAGCAGTTCGGGGGAACGCTGAGAAGTGTCAGAGTTTGGCTAGGAAACTTCTCGGACCGAAAGGTTCCTCACTCGCCAGGCTGAATGAGGCTCAGGTCGACGCCGATGACCTAGAGAAACGTAAGCGATGTTCGGGATATCGAGGCGCAGATTTTTATCTGACCGTGGCCTCGGGATGCTCGTCCGCTACTTTGAGTCAGTCTGCTGCTTGCGCCGGACTTGATATAGGCACTGACCGAACTCGATTGCCCAGATGCCTGTTCCCGTCCCGACATCCAGTACCCGGTTGGCCTTACCCGTGTCCTTTGGACACATACAAAGCTTGCCATCCCAGGTCAGTTCCCACAGGTGGTGGTTGATGTGTGGAACCTATGGCATTAGCATCTTTTTTTTGGTCCCAAGTTGCCATCGAAATTCACCTAGGCGCTCTTGCTCTTGCTGTGGACGAAGTCAGCTTGATAGGTCGACGCCGGGCGCATTCTGGAGCGATACTAACCTCGTCGTTCGGAAGGATATAAGCTTTCATTTGAAGAGACGTGTCAGACCAAGCTTGACCGGGTTTGACTCCTTGAGGAAGTACTTACAACTATCACTAAGTTTGTGATACCTGCGGCCGTTCTCTCTGCGAAAGTCACGAATGCTGGATCGCAACGAAGTGAGGGACGTGTTGGTGGACTTGAGATGTAACGGTCAACGTCGAGACCCAAAATACTTCGGCATGCTTGAACTTACGTCGCCGCCGTTGATGAAGTCCGAGTCCGTGTCGTCTCTCTAAGTTTTTCGCGCAAGCAGGTATCAGTTACCTATGATTGTCTTATCACGACTGCAAGCGCACTCATAGCCTCCAAAGGCGCATCGTTCTGAGGATCAGCCATGTCGTCTCTAGATTCTTGTTCGACTGGGTCAAGTTGCGCCGCGTCGTCTTAGCAGCAGCAGCAGTAGCAGAGCACCACGCGAGAACGCGAGGGGAAAGCGCCGATTTAATATCCAGGGGGTGACGAGCGCAACTTCCCTATCAAATGTTTCCTCGCTGAAGCACGAGACTGGTGATTGGATGCGCGGAGGTGCAGATGTTTCCAACTGCATATGCAGATGTATTGTGCCAGCCACTAGGGTCTCAGCTATGTAGAATGGTGCGATTTTGGTCACATCGAATTGAGAAGGTGAAAGAAGAAGAGCGTCTCAATGGAGAATGACTTGCTCCCGCCAATCCATTCTGTCTTGCCCCCCCCGGGGGGAGCTTCCGACTGCTTCGAACGAAGCGGCCCTGCAGCTCGCCAAGTCTAGATCAGTTGGTATGGCAAACAAACATAAGAATGCTTTCGCCTGCGGCTCATTCGAACAAGGTGCAGAAGCAAGGACAGCTTCGAAGTAGAGACAGACATCCCTGTCTGGGCTTTTACTTGTTGTTGTTGGGTGCGATTACCAAAGCCGGATGGCAGTTCAAGTCATTGTACCTGGTCCTTCACTGGTGCCTGTCCTTCAGTTAGTTAATCATGGAATCAGAAACTTCTTAACGAACAGTCACTCTAGCGACCTGCTTCCGACATGCAAAAGTTGTCTAGCGATCACCGAAGCGCCAGTCAGGGATCGGTTAGTACGCATATGTGTGAATCCAGAACAGTTCTAGAATCTTTCTGTCGAGTCGCACGGGCTTAAACCCTGCCACCCACCACCAACTCTCAAAATCCGTCTTATCTCATCACAAAAAAGCAAAAAGGATGCGTCCGCAACTCAAAAGATGAACTCCGGCAATGATTGTTGCTACTGCAAAAAGAATGTGATCAGTGGGAGGCTTGAACTCCCGACCTTGGCATTACTGAACATGTCGGATGACATATTAGTACCACGCTCTAACCAACTGAGCTAACCGACCTGCTGGTTCATTGATAAATTCTTCCCAAATCCTGCCCTTATGTCCCGGGTGTAGCCGTGAGTCATGGCAGGCATCGGCAGTTGACGATTCAAAGTCCAGCAACTGTGCGTTTTCCATCTAGTGCTCCGGATAACGGAAGTCACTCTTCCTTCCCCTGTGTCGCGGCTTTCCCCATATTACTGCGGAACGCTGTAGCTTCGCTATCATCGGACGACGTTAGAGATGACGGCTTTCTTGAAGTGAAATTTCCGCTGGGGATTTTGTTTTTCTCTCTTAAACAAAGCTCCGAGATGTCGTACGGACGGAATAATTCGATGTGTACTATATATACAGCCAGCCGTATACTTATACTTCGATTGAGCCAGGGGCAGATGGACTTGCACGACGACTTGCACGACGAAAGTGACCACCACATCACTGGGAGCTCAGCGGGAGCAGAAAATTTCTCTTAACTTGGCTTCATATAAATATCTGTATCGTCATGCTGAACCTCCGCAGCAGATCTGCAATAACGTAATGGAACTCTACCAGCTTTAGACTTCACCCTTTGTTTGAGGTGAGTAGTCAAACAGATATTAAGTCCAACTGATTACTATATTAACAGAGTTGCTTCTCGGCTGGGCCCCC